>JALIZH010022698.1:0-28106 GCA_030522465.1 Rhipicephalus appendiculatus
CCGTCTATATTTTCTATGTGAAGAAAACGAGCAAAGATACAATACTTAGTCATGATAACAGGCTGTGTGTATCTAATTAATGTCAAAAATGCAAGGTTACTTCTTAGTACTACTTGTTATAAGTATATAGATGCTGTAAATGGCATTTAACGGTCGTTATTTTGGAGTAGAGAACAAAGAACAGTGTCACAAGAGACAAAAAGAAAAAGTACCTATGAGAGGATGAAAGATAAAAGAAAAATTAATTGGGGGTTTGAGATTCTAAAAAAAAGCGGGAAGCATCGGAGCAGATTTGAAATCTTGTGCTTCTTTTGCGCACAACTAATGCACGATCGATATACAGCAGATGTAGAAGTTCTACAAAAGCACCCCATTTGGGGACCGAGATTGAAAACACGACCTACAGAAAGGCGTGGTGATTATGATTGCACAGCGTCAGTAGAAGGTTCGTTGTAGGGTTGAATATCGAGAATAAAAGGATGGTAGGACAGCCTCCGAAGAATGCCTATATCTGAGGTATTCGCAAATTCTACCTACACAAGCTATTTCTAAATGGCCACAACCCCACGTTGCGACCGCGACGTGAACACACTGCGGGCTGCGCTGCCGCGCAGACGTTCACCGACTTATTATGGCAATGTTCTGCATTCGATTAAGGTAGAATGGCCATACAGGCTTTTGCAAGGCACGAATTACCGTGAAGCGCCGCTTACTGATCGAAACACGCAGCTATTATTTGCACACCATGGAACTCAAAGGAGCCTGATCAGGGTGCCTTAGGATAACTGAGAAACCACAGTATGGCCCACACACCACCTGAGTACAAGTGACTGCTGCTTAAATTGAGTGAAAACACTAAGACACCGTCACCATTATGGTAGTCTTGCAACGTCCCGTCTATGCCCCAAAGAGTATCTGAGTCTCCCCATTGCACTATAAAGGACTTTCCGGCCATCTTTACACATGTTGCTGTCAAGCGTAGTGCTGAGAACTCCAAGGATCCTGCTATGTCGACGGGTTACACAAACTCATGCTACCGAGTGGAGCCCAAGACAGGGATGGAAAAAAGTTGCATATTTAGAGAACGAACACGTTATCCCGTACAACTATGACGCATTAAAAGCGTATGAATTCAGTATACGGCCCTTAAACCTGCAACGACATAGACATCCACCCTCTCACAGAATACAATATCGTGGGGCACTTGCCTACCAAGTCTTCAGTGCGTGTCGCTACGAGAGCGTTGCGGTTTGTTCGAGAAACCGGATTGAACGACAAATTGTGACTTTTCCCTGACAACGTCGGTGTGTCATACTTGGACGGTGCTATGGTCATGGCTTCGTCGTGTCGTTACAGTGTCTTCTTCTGTTTCATTCTTTTACAACCTCTCTCCCTTCACTTGTACAGGGCAGCCCAACGGAAATTTTCTGTGGTTAACCTGGCTGTGTTTCCATTATCTTCCTATGTCTCTTTCATTACTTCCTCTCTTTCTTTTCTTCATTCGCTGTGTGTCTTCAGCGGACCCGTGGAAGTAAACACAAAAACCTCATTATTCTTTATTTTCTCACTTTTTTGTTTACTTCCTCTTGCTTTTTATAACAGTGCCAAGAAAACTATTTTGACCTTTCCTAGACTGCTTTTAGCTTGTCATTCTGCGTACCATCGCCGCTCTTTCATTAACCCCGCCAGAGAAGGGACGGAGGGCTTTAGAGTTTCTCTCACTGAGATCACAGGGCTTTGTTGGCCCGACAAACCCTCGACCGACCTAATAACTGTCCTTTTCGAAGAGTGTGAGAAACCGTTGGAGACGATGCCTCTTTCACACTACCCACGGATTACCGGATATCTATAGAGGACACACCGCGCAGCCAAAGAAAGCACAATACCAAGTATACGGGGAAAAAAAAAGCACCTTTTGTTTTTCCCGCTACAATGAATCTTGAGCCGTATGACTGTAGAATGAGGTGATTCGTTTATAAATGCCTAAACCGCTGCCACAACTTATCGACGAAATAACGCAGCTAGCGTCTTATAGGGCGTGTGTCGACGTACGCAGCAATAAAACGTACTGTCACATAAGCAGGGTCACCAAACATTGAAAATCTGAGAATCTAAGTACAGCGACGCCTTTTGAAGCGGGAATAGTAGATCAAGTTTTGATAGACGTAAGCATTGTGTCTTCCACACGCTGTGAGGCCAGGCAGATGACTAAGACGAATAAATGAAGAGCGAGAAGGCAGCAATACATTGCGTAAGAAAGCCTCCAGCTGACTTCGCTACATTCTGAGATGGGAATGGACCAGCAGAATAAACAAAGATAAAAGAAGTGATCAGTGAACTCCTGCACATGCACAGACGGCTATATGATAATGTAACATTTCTGGAATGTTTGTGCTACGGCGGAACTGGGAAATGGATAAAATGAGCAGATTGGTGCCACGTAGGATAAGCTGTTTCGATTTTGTCGCTAGTTCTCACATAAACTCACTAATACACATCCGGTTCCTCAATTTGTTCAGTTCGCAAAGTTAGGAATTCCAACTAAACTTCCCCATGTCTGCGTGAGCTATCAAGAGTAGTGATTAACGTAGAAAATGTTAACGTCATCTGCTATACGGAGCTAACACGTTTGAAGTTTATTCGCAAAGATCTGCGTAAATACAAAAGTATTCTCTCGGATCTCAGTAACGCCTACTGATCTTTATGCCACATCAAATTTTTTTGTGTTTTATTTCTAACAAGTTCTTCTAAAGGGCTATAGTTAATTTCGAGGTGTTTGAATGTAGCCAATTAAACAATAAAGAAAACACATTGATTTCCAAGGGTGTGGCGGTGGGTGTTCAGCGAACTTAATATAGCACATCTCATTTGAGTAGGCACTCCGGTGCTTGCTATTGGTAAGCTCTGAAGCAGATCTTAATTGGTGCTCGTGGATATGATGTTTCTCATAATATTGGTGCTGTGTAAAATATCCGTGCTCACCTACACGTAAACAATAGGTATAATGCAAGATGCACAGTAAGTCAGTAACAATTAAAGCAGCGTGACAGAGAACTTTGGTGAATAAAAAGAAAAGGGCAGCTATTTTTAGTGGTCAGGGAGTAAGCAGTGTGCCTAATCTATCCATGAAAGGGTGGGGGGGATATCTTCCGGCTATTTCTAAATTCAATGCATTGTTATCTCGCGAAACAAACGAATGTTTTCTGGAGTGAGAATGAAGGTGGCGGTGTGAGCATGGAATATGTTCGACTTTGAGTCTAAAGCGGCTTTGTCAGGACTTCATCTCACATAAGTGACGAAGAAAAGCGACAGTGTGATGCTTTAAGTAACGGCAACACAGTTGCACCCAAGGAAGCATAAAATGCACTCTCACAGAGGCCTCTCTCACACCCCAACGTTTGCGCCGCTATGCGTATACTGAATACAAAGCGACGCCTTCTCTGACTTTTCCCACGTAATCACTCCTGGACCGGCGATGTTTAGCTATGCATGCACACAAAAGTTAGAGCGCGACTACATCGCTGTCTCTCCCAGTGTTAAGCAAACTTCAGCAAACTATGCACCCTGGAACATCAACCGTCCTTTGGCGATTCCCTCAGCTGCTCGTTTCTTCAATTGCCTTCCGTCACTTTGTCACCACGTCTCCGTGAAATGGTTTGCGATATGCTGGCTGCTTGCTCATATTTAGTCGCAATCGGAATCCTTTTTTTTTATTTTTAACGTCATGCCCACTCTGTCGGCATGGTTAACGATTTGTTGAAGTACGAAATTCTTTTTTAAAAATATCTAAACAATGTTCTGCTACAACATGGCAAGCAACCACTTCAACGGGTAAACAAAGTCGTGCGATAACGTGTCAAAGATAAGCCAAACGCATTGGTTTGCAAAGGCAGGTTTTTTTATGAAAGGCAACAGCATTAAACTTGCCATAATGAGCGAGACAATCAAGCTAGCTTAAGCGCAGGCAAATTAAGATGAAAAAACTGCATCGCCGTAGCTGAGGGTGCGCCGTGGAAAATCGGGTGGTGCTACGCTAAAGTCCAAGGTGCTACGGGAGGAAAAGATGCCCTCACTTCCTCGTGATGATATCAGAGAGAGAATAAAAAAAATGGACACTGTACATTCCAAAGTGTGTTCGGCGAAAGCGTGTGGCCATTCCACTGACTATGCCATGTCTTTAATCTTTTACACTCTCAGTGGGATAACACGCAAACCGAATGTGTGCGTGTTTTAGATGTGAAGCATCTTATGGCGAAGCTTAATCCGGTGGTGGTGGTGGTGGTGGTGTGCCGCGTGCCCACCCTTACTGCGCATGCGCAAACAGTTAAAAAAAATAAAAATAAAAAACATCCTCTCCCCCTCTCTCTCCTCTAGGCATCCCTCCCCGCGGCAACCACACCCTCACTGCGCATGCGCCTCCCTTCCTCTCTCCCCTCTTACACTCCCCCCCTCTCTCTCCTCTCCTACGCTCCCCCCTCTCTCCTCTACGCATCCATGCCCACGGCGTTCACACCTCCGACTGCGCATGCGTGTCACCCCCCTCTCTCTCCTCTCCTACACTCCCCCCTCTCTCGTCTCGCGTGTCTGCTAGCGAGTTTCTTGGTTGAAAAACCCGACTGCTCGCGCTGCACAACCGTTCACTGGCCATCCCGTATATATGGCAATGGATCTTGACCTCCAAGGTTGTGCCGGTGGGAGATTTCTCCTGTGAGTTGTTGAACAATAAAAATTCGCAGCGTGCGCGTTAACTAAAAGCGGAGTGCGGGTCTCTGTGTCCAGTCGGAGTCTTCTGTCTCTCATTGCCCATTAGCAGCGATTGGCATGTTCCAGTAGGAAACACCGCTCCATCACTGCGTGCTTTGCGCCTCCCCAGTTTTCTCTCCTGCGCAACGCTGCGATGAGCGCCAGCGTCAACGCCGCCGCCAGTGTAAGCGTTAGCGCCCGCTGCTTCACATCTACACGTGGTTCCCTTTAGCGGGAGATGGTGTAATTTTTTTTAAAATTTTTTTACCGCGAATCGCAGCGAGACGCGAGACTAATCTTCCTCCGTTGGCATGCGTTAGTATTTTCTCGCGCTTTGCGCATCGTGCAAACGCCATCCGCGTTCCAGCGCTTAAATTGACGGACACTTTGTAAATTCCCAAGAGTGTTCCGCGAACACCTGTGTCTATTCAGACGGGGTCGCTCAGAATGGAACGCGATGCGCGCGTCTCCCTCCTTGCATGATTGGAAGCCCTGGGCACAGCGACTCTACGCAAACAAAGCGCGAAGGCTGTAGAGTCCGACGCGACCGGCGTCCGTTTGCGCGCCCCGAAGGACAGACGGACGGACACGAATGGGCGGATGGACGGACGGACGGACAGACACGGATGGACGGATGACTGGACGGACGGACAGACACAGACGGACGGACACACGGACGGAGGGACGGACACACGGACGCACGGACGGTCGGACGCCGGATGGACGGGAGCATGAGACATTAAAGGCTTTCGCCTTAAAATTCCCCATAGACGGATATCACCTCATTTGTTCATACGGCATCTTTCTCATTGAAGTTCCCCATCGACGACAAGGTGCCCATAATTCACCCTGATGGGAGTTAGAGCATCAACATACAAAAGCACCGAATGAAGGGATTTCGAAAGAAAAGTAAGCGATTCCGCTTTCCGAGAGCACCAAGCTCATTAGAGCCGGATGCATGTAGGAACCGCTGAGAAACGTTAAATTAAGAAGCCATCATGGCTTCTATGGTTATGCTCAGATGTCTTCTGAATATTTAGTCAGCATTGCTCATAAAAACGAAACGACGGAGCACAACAATGCTTTTCTTCGGGAATTCTTCGTTTCCTTTAAACTAGTACGTTCGAATTGAAGGTAAATAATGTATGCCCAAAAAGTGTTCATGAAATATCATTTAAATTTGGTGAGTTCAACCAAGAAGTTCAACCGAAAGGTGAGTTTGACCGAAAGTTCAACCAATGAACGTCCTGAAGTTAACCATGTTGTGGTTCCCCATTTTACCAAGTTCCCCAATGCCGTTAATGGGGAACTTCAATGAGGGGGGGCTGCCCTATGAACAAATAGGAACATATCCTTCAAAGTAGGTTGAAAAATATTCCTTAAAATAATAAATGTAATCACAAAACTTGCTATATAAGAAGTGTTGATTTGATTTCGATTGAGATATAAAGCTGATTTTTTATTGGGGCTCCAATTGGCGTAAATTGCGTCTCAAGTGGACCAAAATGAACATTTTCTCAAATTCCAGATTTTTTTCTCGACAGATTAAAAACTCAGGTGGTCTGAAAACATTTCTAATGCCAAATATGCCATCCGTGGAGTAAGTATTGATCAGTCAGATATTCTCAAATAGCGCCATGTTACCAGAATAAAAGTGCACACAGAAAAGATTTAGCAAGATTTCTTTAGGTGCCTGTTGCAGAAAAATCGCTGTTGTATTACTGAGCTTAGCACTCTTCACACAAGCGCCTTGGCCTGATATGTAAACTAAATTTGGTTTTGCAACGACAAACGATGCTCTCAGGATAAATTTTCCGACACACGCATCACTCAGACGAAAGCTTGTGACATTTAGAAGGCCCCCCACGTGACCAAATATTTGTTTCCGAAATATTCTAGCAATTAACTGTTTTTAATACAATAAGTCAGCATGTGTTTTTTCCTATACAAGTGAAATGGTCGCAAAAATGGCTGGGATGCTTCGCATGGAATGACCCATCGGCATTATTTTTCGCTTCCAAAGGTTCTTATGTGTAACGCTTTTAGGGGCGAAGCTCCTTAGGGTGTGGGTCGTTCCCTCCTCTGTAGTAGTAGTAGTAGTAGTAGTAGTAGTAGTAGTAGTAGTAGTAGTAGTAGTAGTAGTAGTAGTAGTATGTATGTATGTATGTAGCCAGCTCTAGTTAGTTTTAAGAATTGCTCACTAGATGGCGTTGTGTGTATATGTCCTTGGAAATAATATCACTAGATGGCGTTAGTGGTTTTCGTATAGTTGACGATTAAAGAGGATAGATGGCGCTGTTAAAATTGGGATCGTCGGGCCGACGCGGTACTCGGAGTCGAGCACCGGAGGTGGACTCCATCGTGGATCAACGGTGAGGTGAACTTCACCAGAGAGGAGGTAGTCAGCTCCACAGTGCTCTCGTGTGAGTCGCATGCAAAACCAGGGCAGCCGGTATCTGCGGAGCATGCGGCGGCTCCGGTGCTCACGGCGGCACAACCCATAGCCAAGGACACGTGGCTTTCACAACTCACAGCAGCGTTCTGTGGCGATGCATGCGGAGGCGAGGCGTTGCGTCGAGCACTGGTGTGTACTTCGGACGTCTGAGTAGGTCGCATCGTCTTCCTCTGTCGTGGAACGCGAACTGGCGTTGTCGCTGAGGCTGGGAGCGCCCGGAACACAAGTCGGCGACGCTCGTGCCCAGCTCACGATCGAACACCCAGGATCATGCAAAGACGTGACACGTGTTGTCACGTCTTTGCATGATCGAGTGGGCAATGTACGGGGGGGATTCACGGTTACCCGAATGATCCCTCCGAGCTTCGCCCACTCACCATCATTCACTTCGTGGATATGCTGTGATTTTTTTGCTTGTAACTACACGCTTGTCCTTTGCGTGTTTTGTATACAACCTGGAAGGAGTGAAAAAAAATGTTGCTTCTACTACTGGTGATATTTCATGCAGAACTGCTTCTAAAGCAAAATTCAACGGATAAAACTCGAATAATGTGTTACAATTCATATGGCTGCAAGAGAGCAGAGGTAGGATACTTGCTGCCCTTTTGCTTTAGGAGGAAGCAATAGTGAGGTGGTGGCGCTGTCGTATTAAAGCCGCAGCTTTTATGACCAGACACATCAAACAACTCAGACTACGGGGAGTTATGTGCCTGGAGAGGACGCGTCAAATCAGACTGCCCTCTTCAATAGCTGCCAAATTGGTCTGGGGCCGCTGTGACACGACCAATTCATGGCGTGATGTTTGGAGTCTTCCGTTCGCCTCCCGCCTACTACATGGACACAGATGTCTATTTCTTGCATTGTGCTGAGTATCCTTATGTCTATTTAGTTTTTTTTTCTATTCTATTCCCTTTCACTTCTACAACGCCGACTACGAGCATGGTAGCCGTTCCTCCAATAGGGCCATGGCAGCCGGATGCTAATGCATTCGCACTCTCCAATGTTTCATATTTCGCTGCCCAGCTGCTGCGGCATTCACTCGATGTTGATCTGAGTATAATAGTCGTCCGCTACCCCCCCCCCCCCCCTGCCACCATTCTTGACCCAAAAGAAATGATATTCGCAACATATTGCATTTATTTTCAGTGTACCAACAACCGCATATGCTGTACCTTCGTTGTGCTCAGGTGCTGATAAATCCCAAAGCATGGCCAATGACATATGTAAGCTTCGCGGAACATGATTTTGTTAGCTTCAATAGCCGCACGTTTATTACAATGCATCAGGTATTGAAAGTTATGGCATCGCAGTGCGCGGCGAACATTACAAGGTTCAGCGAAATGCCCGCACTGTGGTGACCATCTGGCACTACTGCATATGTTTGGCAGTGCCAGAATATATGCCTCCCAATTCAAACACCACCTTCGCCGCCTGGGAAGGAGCACAATTGGCCAGAAATAGCTGGTTGACCCCGCCGGGGCAGTTGCTGCTGCCCATGGGTCCCCGGACAAAGGGTTTCACATTCGAAGCAAATCCGCTCTCCGTAAGCACAATATTTATTCATTCAGACAGCGCTATATAGTGAGGCGTCTTGTACTAAAGTAACACAGAAATTCTGCGTTTCCTTGCTTTTCCATTGAAACACGAGAAATTTTTGTTTTATGATTTGTGACAAAATTTCTAAGAAATGTTCAGCTGTGTTTTTTTACAACGTAGAAACAATGCTTACTCTGGTATCATCGCATGCGATGGACGAGAGTGATTTACAAAAGAAATAATGTTTAGAATCGGTTTACAATTGTTTCCAAACAGCTTGTTCTTGGAAACAATTCCAACTGTAATCTGTAACCTGCCTTCCGAGCGTTCATGAATATAGAAATAGCTCAGGGACAAGGAATGAAAAATGCACAAGCACGTAAACTTCGAAAGAATATAATGATGCTGTGCGCTAGCTATGAAACTGAAGGCCGCAAGTTTGTTTAAAATTTGATAACAAAAAAAACTAATTATCCAAGGATACGTCAGGAGTAACGTTCACTATGAAATCCGACTGTCAAAGCAGTCTGATAGCTGCAGTATTCTTGAAGCCACATCTAAGACCTCTATAATGCTTAGAAATTTGGATCACATGTGTTCATGTTAGACACCTCTAACAGCTAAAGAGTAACCGGCGCCTTATTTGTACGCCAAAATCTCTTTACATCATGTCAATAAAAAAAAAAAGAGAGTGCTGGAAATTCAGAGCTCCACTGTATGCACGTCAATGTTCCTTCTAAGAATTCTATTTAAAATTTCGTGCTTTACCGTACAAGCATGTACGATCAATAGCAGAGCTGGGCAGAGATACCCGGGAAAGTATTCCGGAATGTTCATACTCTACAATGACATTTCTTAAGACTATAAAGTAATGTTGTAAATGAAGTTGCAGTGCATTTCAACTTGCAGTTCATTTGTTCATCTATTAAAGTGCCCTCAGTGTCATTGACACATTACAGAGGTGATGGGGGGGGGGGGGGGGGGGGTGTTACAAAGCACAGAATTGGTAACAATTATGTTATTACAGGTATCAATTACAACAAAAATGTACACTATTTCAGAGCAAGATTACCATGCATTGGATACCGAGATCAACATATTGGTTGCAACAAAATGAGCTATGCTGGAAATGACATAGTTTGAGCAAATTACTTGAATCACTAACGAGCACCAACGAACTGAGAAGAAGAACACAATTATATTGCGCGTAAGATTTGTTTTGCTGAGAAGGCTGCTGTGTTGCACTTAAGCAATAGAAGCTTCTCAAATAGGCTGTCTTCTAGACAGCATCGGTTTGGCCTCAACACAACCTTCCCGGAAGAAAAAAACAGTCTCTCTGCCGCTGAAGCCCAGCACAAATTCGTGTTACAGTGAATAAATAGGGCTTTTACAGCCGGATAATTCTGCAGCGTGGCGATATCTCTTCTTGGGTCATCTAGGTGCCAAGACACTTCTGCCCTCACATGGGTCTGTTCTGATCACTGAGAAGCCGATGTAGGTCACCATCTTCGGAATTCTCAACCGTCTACACCGGTCGACGCCGCGTCAGATGGCTGAGAATATCGCTGCCCATATACGTTGGCCATAGTTACCACCTATGCGCAATGGAGCCGAACATGTAAAGACTACATAAACTCTGGCTTGCTAAGATCACGTTCTTTGAGGGTTCGAGGGTTTAAACCCGCCCGGGTCGCTCCTGCCAGCTCTCCAAACAGACCTGAAAACAGAGACAGCTGCTTAGAGCTCCCGATCAGAGAAAAAATTGAAGGACACTTTGTACATTCCAAAGTGTGTTCGGCGAAAGCGTGTGGCCATTCCACTGACGGAAAGATGGACGGAAAGACCGACGGACGGACAGACGGACAGACGGACATCCGGACGGACGGACGGACAGACGGACATCCGGACGGACGGACGGACGGACGGACAGACAGACGGACATCCGGACGGACGGACGGACGGACGGACGAACATCCAAACGGACGGACGGACGGACGGACGGACGGACGGACGGACAGACGGACATCCGGACGGACGGACGGACGGACGGACAGACGGACAGACGGACATCCGGACGGACGGACGGACATCCGGACGGACGGACATCCGGACGGATGGACATCCGGACGGACGGACGGACAGACGGACATCCGGACGGACGGACGGACAGACGGACATCCGGACGGACGGACGGACGGACAGACGGACATCCGGACGGACGGACGGACAGACGGACATTCGGACGGACGGACGGACATCCGGACGGACGGACATCCGGACGAACGGACGGACGGACGGACGGACGGACGGACGGACGGACGGACGGACGGACGGACGGACGGACATCCGGGCGGACGGACGGACAGACGGACATCCGGACATCCGGACGGACGGACGGACAGACGGACATCCGGACGGACGGACGGCCGGACGGACGGACGGAAGGACACCCGGACGGACGGACGGACGGACGGACATCCAAACGGACGGACGGACGGACATCCGGACGGACGGACGGACAGACGGACACCGGACGGACGGACGGACGGACGGACGGACGGACGGACGGACGCCGGACGGACACCGGACGGACGTGAGCATGAGACATTAAAGGCTTTCGCCTTAATACAGCAAGAGCGCGTCGCCTGGGCCGAAAGAGTCCCTCTTCAATAAATGTCTCACCCCCCCTCCAAGGAGCGGCTCTCGCTATGGCAGTTAAACACGAGGGGCACTGGCCATTGGTAAACGCGGAGAGAAGCAGTCGGGCAAAACAGTCCGTGGAACCTTGTTGCACATTTATGGGTTTCTTCGGCGGTGTGGAGCTGAGGAGCATATATTTTGCTTTCTTGTGTAAAGTGCTACGAAGCTTGGTGTGCGCTACGCAGCCTATAGAGCACCACATATCGAACAACAATCGTTGCGGTAGGATGTGCAGAAGAAATAACACTATACGTGGAATAAAAAAATAATCTATGAATGCACCGAAAAAGCATAAAGCTAAAAATATGAAGAAGGCATAGTTGTGGTAGACGAAACCAACCGTTTGTGCTCCTTTTTTATTCTCTATCTTTCATTCCTTATCGTTTTCCCAGTGTTACTACCAATATAGAACGCACTAACAAGAAAGCGTAACATATGTTTACGTGAATACTCGGGAGTAAAGCTGCGACCACGCATAATACGCACAATTCACAAGGGTCCCATATGACCCGCGCCGCAGGGACAAGGTTCCAGCTTTACGCCGGCAATTTTTACGAGTGAAAAACATATATCTAAATATTTACTAGGGTGATCTCGTTCGACTGGTTGCGTCACGGAGGTAACGCTGTGTTGTGCGAAGCACTGGTGCTAGACGTAAGGATGTATCGTTTTCCCTAGGCCATTCGATGCTCTTCTCACTCTTACATTACTTTTTTATACTTTTCACATACACCCTGCCCGAGCTTAGGGCATTCGAGCATTTCAATGCCGAAGAATTTGACATTCTTTTTTTTTGTTTATTTTGCGGTACTGCCAGGTATCTATGTCCACCACGTGCCTTTATTATAGACTATTCAGGGATAAGCAGTATAACGATAGTATGTCAGATATAATATTGAGTATCTCTATTTCTGCATCGAGATACATTTGAAAAACGTATTTTATCGCAGTAGTGAAATACTTTTACGATGTGTGGATTGTATTGCGATACTATGCCTGACACGGGCATTTCGTTACATTTTTTTTTATTTTTTGTTGTCGGAAGTAAGCTGAGGCGTGTTTCCAAGGGGGGGAATGAAGTTTTTTTTTTCTTTTTTGTGCCGAGACAAGTAAAGGCGCGCCGCCGGTCGGCGACCGAGAAAGAGCGGCGATGGTTTCCCCTCAAGCATAGAGTTGTCCATGCAGTGGTGCCACTCACGAAATGAGATTTGGAGCAATTTTTGGAGCAGGAAAATTTTTTGTTTTGGAGCAGTTTTGGAGCACCTAAATATGAATTTCGAGCACTTTGGAGCAACTGCACGCAAACTGCTAACGACTTTATGAGATTTCGAACACTTAGATTGACAAACATCATCTCAAATAATACTGGAATGCTCTAAAACAATACTGCTATGCTTCTAAAAACGAAAGGTGATAATTAAATCAGTATACTTTAGTTGAAATGAGAACAACCAATCTGGTCCCAAATGCCCTGCACTTTTCTTTCAAAAAATAGTTGAGGAGCTGCTGAGACCATGGCCTCTGATATCTTGAATTTTTATGTTCACAGCTGCTAGCTTCGCCATATTTTCAGAAAAGCTATACCTCGCGACAACTTGCTGTAGCAGCACAGCCAAAGCTACGTGGGCGGAGCTTCTGCACATGTGTTACTACGACAAGTAGTCCGTTTGCGGGCGATTTCGGTTTCGGTTTCGCAAGCGCATCCCACATGCACGTTTTCGCACGAGCATCCAAGGTTTATTATGGTATTTTTGAAATAGCGTATTAAAAGATAGGTTTAATGTAGGTATATGTAGCTTTAGTCGAAAGCTATGACAAGCCTTGAGATACTTATGAACGCAGCAGTGAAGGAAAAATACATGAAATCATTGCTGTGTTCTGCGAATTCCAGCATAACGCTAACCTGCCAGCGGTACAAGCCCGCGGCAAAAGTGAACACGATACAGTAATGCTTGCATTCGGCTTTTTTTTTTTCAAATCAAAAAAATATTCTTTATTGCTAAGGAACACGGGAAGCAGCTCTACTGAAGCGGTCAGATTTATTTTTGAAAAAAAAAAAAGGGGGGGGGGGGGCACGGCCGAGCAGGAACTGTGTGATAGGAAATTCAACGCACTGGCAAAAAATTATGTCCCAAATTTCGGTGCATACAGGGTCGGTACCATGGTATTCCTTCTTTTGGAGACGCAACAACTTTCTGGCGATGCTCACGTTATTTTGTTTGTGGACGCGAAGGAATCGATTGGTCGCAGATATCTTGGCAGATATCTTGACAGGCGGGCGTCTCACGTTCGTAAATCCACGGCCGTGGTAACTCCAAGCGGGTGAAACGCATTCCTTACTCGGTCAAGAACGCTGTTTTTTGGCAGTTAGCCGCATAACAGACATGAACGCGCCTGTTGCCCAGGCGAAGCTTTGCACCGGTGATTTTATCCTCGAACATCGCTGTCATCGCAAAGCGCCAAGAACCGCTCCCGCCGTAGACGCCGACGGGTATACGGTGTTACAGTATGCGATCTTAAGCGTGATTGTATCAGCAATATCAGGCAACCGAAATGCCGACAACGTATGGGACGCAATTTTGCTTTCAAGCAGCTGGTCTTGCTGAAGACTGACAGGTCGCCGGTGTTACTTTCGAGGTGGCTATCGCGATGAGAGACCCACTTGCGCTGATGGTATCACTCGCACACAACTAGTTTCTCCGTGAAGCATATGCGAGGAACAAGACATTTGACGACGCACAGCTGTTTTCTTTTCTTTGCGCTCGATGAATACAGATCACCAGCGAACACGCACTCATCCTCGCTCACAAGCCACGATTCCACGATGTGAGCTTTCTGCAACCGGAAGACGTCATCGTGTTTACCGGGGCAGGAAAAAGGTGAAATGACACCAGAAAACCAGTAAACTAGAAACAGCAAAAAACGAAACTCCGTAGCTTTCTTGATAACAATGCGAACGATCTTGAAAATAATAACTACATCTTTTGTTTTTATGTTTTCTTTTATGCTACGTAGTATATAAAAGTTAGCGTTCGCGGACTCGTAGTCAAAAAAGTGCGTGATTCGGCTTCGTAGCTTTGGCTGTGCTGCCAGAGAAAGTTGTCGCGAGGAGTAGGACCTGGCCAGACTCAATGTTGGTGATGTTGTTCTGAGCAAGGCCAGCCTTAATGAGTCCCTGGCCGCCACAACTCACGGTGCTAAGAATAAAGAGCGCAATAGCAAGCGCCTTCGTGCCGTACTTAGTCACTAGATGGCGACAGAATGAACTTGGTTAACAGCGCAACTTGGTTGTTGCGCTGTTAATCAAGTTCACGATGAATCCCAACCTACTGGCCCAACTTGCCGTCTTACTGGCGACAGAAGTTTTCTATTAAAGCGATCCAGTAGCTGCTTCGCGCGTGGAGATATTTCGGAGGAGGCTGGCTTGTGGACGCTACGCGCGCTCCTTCCTGAGCTCTTCTCTCCTTCATGGGTGCGCACGACGGACCGCCAGCACACTACGGAAAGCAGGCACATGGGCCGCGCGATTTGAAAACGTCTCGAGAAGCAAATTCATATTTCGATTACGGCGATCACAGTTTATTAAGCCGCTTCGTCAAACACGTCACGTCCGTTTGCAGGCCACTACTGCCGCACGCATTACGCGCTGTCACTAATTTCTGCCATGACCTCGGAGATCGAGCCGCCCGAGCAGTCTCGGAGGCAACGTTTTGGCGCATTTTGGCGCATTTAGGCGCAAAATTGTGCTTTTTTTTATCAGGATGGCGCAGCAAATCTCGTTTGGCGCAGTTTGGCGCATTTGGAGCAAGAGTGGGACCACTGTCCATGTAGTAAAACGCGCGACTTCGCTGAGGGCGGAATCGCGGAGGTCATGTTGTCGTCCTCCGCAGACGAAAGTAATTGTCTCTCAAGGCCAGTAAAGGACGACTAATTTTTTCGGGGGGTCAAGGAATCACTTTGTGGCCTCCCGCGCGGATACCGCATTGAAACAGACGCTTCGCACATGGTCAGTTTTCAAAGCGGTGGCGCTTCCAAAAGCAGCTCCCGTAGTGGCGGCGGAAGTGAATGGAAGATGGCTATCTTTGTCGCACTCTCAGCCACCCCCTCAGCGTGTAACTGTTCGTTCCTGATTGATTTGCAAGCGTGAAACACTGTTTTGTGGTACAAGCCCCCCCCCCCCCCCCCCCCTCCTTTCAACCGAAGCCGACTTCGCCTGTTGCGGCTTGCTGAAATGGGTACCGGTCGGTGTTGGCGACAGCTTTATCAAAGAGTGACCCTTTCGGCACAGGTGACGAGTCCTTGCTGTAGTCTCTGATCGGGAGCTCTGAGCAGCTGTCTCTGTTTCCACGTCTATTTAGAGAGCTGGCAGGAGCGGCCTGGGAGGGCTTAAATCCTCTTACCGCCAAAGATCTCAGCTTTAGCAAGCCAATGTTTGAATTGTGCAGTCTTGACAGATTGGGCTACATTGCACGTAGGTAATTATGGCCAGCCTATATGGGCAGGGGAAATAGCCGTTTGACCTGGCGTCGACAGACGGCTGAGGATTCCGAAGATGGGGACCGACTTAGGCTTCAGAGCAGCTTGAACAGATTCACGTGAGGGCGCAAGTGCTTTGGTACCTAGATGACCCGAGAAGAGAAATCACCATGCTGCTGGACTGTCCGGCGATGAAGGCGGCATTTTTTCGCTATAACACGAACTTGTGCTTGTATGCAGTGGTGGGGCGACTTCTTTCTTTCATGAATCTTGCGTTGCGGCCGAACTGACGCTGTCCGGAAGACAGCTCACTTGGGAAGCTCCTATTGCTTAAATGCAATTTACACAGCAACCTTCCCAGCAAAGCAGACCTTAAGTGCAAAATAAATGTATACTTTTTCTTAGTTCACTAGTGCTCGTTAGTGATTCGAGTGATTTGTTTGAACTATGCAATTTCCAGCATAGCTCAACTATGTCGATTTCAGTGTACAATGTTTGTTACTCTGGCTGTAGTGTAGGGAACATTTGTATGGCACTTGATGCCTGTAAGTATGTCAATATTCCCAATTATGTATTTCGTAACCTCCCCCCGCCTGTGGAATGTCTTAATTGCGGTGAAGTTACCATGATAAATAGATAAGTAAATAAATAAATGAATGAATGAATAAATAAATAAATAAATAAATAAATAAATAAATAAATAAACGAACAAACAAACAAACAAACAAACAAACAAACCAAGAAATAAATGCATACATGCCTAAATAAATAAACTGCAAGTTTCAATGGACTGCAACTTTGTTTACAACGTAATGCTAAACTTATTAAATGTCTTTGCGGAATATGAGCATCGCCTAAATCCAAAAAAAAGATATTATCTTATCTGTATTGCTGTATTTGTATTCCGGGATACTTTTTCCTTGTATTTGCCAAACTATCTCCGAAATATCTCGTTACATCAAAAATGTATGCCGTATCTGTATTTTAGGCTTCCAACGCCTGTATTTCGCTACCTCTATGCCGGGGAAATTCGGAATACTTCCGGAATACTTTTCCGAGTATCTCTGCCCAGCCCCATTATAGCTTACATCTCAAGCCGGAGCCTTCTTAGGGTGGTGACCCTCCTCGCTTTGCATCGGGTCCAAGAAGCATCGATTTAGTAACTAGCGTTGAAATTTGGGCGAGTTGGTACAGAATGGTCTTCTAACAACCTGCGCAGCAAGACAGCACAAAAAGAAAGTGCATTTTATATTCCGTGTTGCATGAACTCTTTTTATAGCCAGACGGCGTGAGACATACTTGCCGCCGTGAGCCTTTATTCTTTACCCCAAGGACTTTAGGAGTGACTGGCACGAAAGAAATGACAGGGCAAAAGGCAATGAAATATTTCTTCGTGTGATTAAGTAATGGATGCGGCCCTACCAGAGCAAGGGGGATCACCATTGTTGTGATAAACGAGAGATGCGCGTGTGAAATGACAAGTATATAGAACAGCAAATATACCTTCAAAGCAAACGAAGGAAATAGGGAGAAAAAAATTTGTTCTCGGAGCGCAATGAACTCCAGGGAGAAACTTTGATCCACTGGAAGAATCATACAAGGATTAAGGAACACATCTTTAAACCAGAGTGGCGGCAAGAGATGGGAGGTGGCTACTTACTGTTTGGGGCTGTCGGCACCAACGAAATGAGCTTTCAGGACGAATTCGCAAACAACAAAGCATCAGGAGAATAAGTGGAAACTTGCGGATTACTTGCTCCCGAATAATAGCAGCGAACGAAAAGGAAGACTCCGAGTTCTATTTTTCTTTGGCTATCTGTCAGCAGAAAAATATAGCCTGGTGCTTTCGTTTTTCATTGGCAAGCTCCAATAACCACAGTGCTTTCTTTTCCTTTTTCTCGCATTCTTTAAATTAGTTGCAATTCATTCACAGCGAGCGTCTTGTTCAGGCAGACTTGGTGCCTTCATGTAGTATGCGAGGGCTCATTGGTGAGCTGTACGCTCGTTACAACTTCACGTGCTACGTGGCGCCATCTGGCAAAAAGAAAGAGGGCATTACACTCGCCATCATGGCTGCGAGTGTCTCTGACTAACGCTCCCAGGTTTCATGCACATAAATACCTGATAATGTGGACGAGGGGACGATCACCACCGTAGCTCAATTGGTAGGAGAATAGGGTGCGTAATCCGAAGGTTGCGGGTTCGTCCCTGCCAGCGGCATGTTGTCGTTTTGTCCAATTTACATTCTTCTCATTCATATCACTATTACTACAATACGCTTTAAACAGCACAGCACAGCTAATGCTACCTATACATTCCGTGGCTTGAGTATCTGCTTGTTTTCGCTAAGATTGCGCCACACAATGAAACGAGCCCTCAAGATTTCCCTTCCTTCATTCATCCATAGGGAGGGTCTTGTTAAGGCAGACTTGATGCCTTCAGGTAGCATGCGAGGGCTTATTGGTCAGCTGTCCGCTCTTTAAACGTTCACGTCCTGCGTGATACCATCTGGCAAAAATTGGGGGGACCCTTAAGCTTGGCCTTTAAGAGTCGAACCCGATAGCAATATCGTGTACCTAGTACGTACTTCAATTTCTTATTGCATACTGGGTAGCATGCTTTAAACAACGAGCAATTATGAGCGGGAAATGTTTTCGAACTTGCTATGCACCCACTACGTGCTCTTGAGGGAATTCGCGCAGTAACGTGTCTGCCTTCTGTAATGGGTGGCCGGCTTTGAACCACGATGTCATTGTTATATACACATGTTCTGACGCCCGATGGCAATGTACGCTTGTACCACGCAATATTACTGCGATATTACCCGTTGTATTGTGACGTATGTATACAGGACGTGTGTAATTATGAAGCAGGAGTTATTTTCACAGCATTTCCAAGCAGAGGAAGTTATTTTCATTGTATTTCCAAGCATACGCGTGGCTGTGCGGTAGAACACCTGCTTGCTATGCAGACGGCCTGGGTTCGATCCTCACTCGGACCCTGAAATTTGCATTATTTATTTTATTTGCACCTGTCTCGATTTTTCGGTCACGGACAAGATGATGATTTTTCGCTCACAACCAACGACGCCGACACCGACCCCAACACCGGTATTTCTGCGAAACGACCTCTTTAACGCTGTCGCGTTAAAACAAAATCCTAAACTTGGCAATAACGCCACTTCGGCCTATGTTGAAACGTCTGTAGCACCCTAAGGTGTTTCAAGAAAAATCTGTGGAAAAGCGCATAGGATTGAGAATCAGAGCAACTTTGTTCACAGAAAGTTTAATCTGGCTCGGAATCTTATACGCAGGTTTCGGTCAACCAGCTTCATAACGTGTCTCTTGATCCTTCGCTCAAGCTACAGCTGCCATCGCGAATTTCCCGCTCCTATGCGACGCTGCTATGCCGCCTTTGGTTGGGTATTGAATTCACAAAGGCGTACTCGTTTCGCATCGGTATGGCGGACACCTCTACATGCGACTCCTGCGGAACTGAAGAGATAATCGAAGACGTCCTATGCAGCTGCGCTCGCTGTGACACCCAGCAATGCCCGCTCCGGATGCTTTTGAACCAGCTGTACTCCAGAGCATTCGTTTCCTGTAGACAAGAATCTAGGACCTTGGACATGTCCTTCGAGAGCGCAGAGAACAACTGAAGCGGCACTAAAGTACCTGAATTCTAAAAATCTGAGCGACCGCCTGTAAACCGGTTGTGCTTCCTTAAGTGTGCTCGTGATTCTGTCCATCTCTCTTTTCTTCTCTTCTTCTGTCTCTCTTTTCGACCCCTTTATCCCTTCCCCCAGTGCAGAGTAGCAAAGCGGACGTGCGTCTGGTTAACCTCAGTGCCTTTCCTTGCATCTCCCTCTCTATCTGACAGCCTGCTACCATTGTAAATTCACTCTTCAACAAATGACCAAACTCCTTCCCCACATCGCAGTTTCTCTAAGAAGGTTCTATAAAACAAGAAGGAGTATTTGTTTCGTGCTAGAACGAAACGACAATGGAAACATATAATACGTAACAAAAAAGAAATAAATCCATGACATTCTACAAGTACGGCTTTCTATGTATATAAATGATATTTGAATAAATGGAGCCTACCGTGGCGCTGACTGGTTGCATTGTGACATGGGGTCGTTGTCTCCTATTTCGCTAACGCTGCCCTAGCAGCCATGGGCTGTGTTGTCTTTTTTAGTCAGTCACAGCACTCATACGAGCAACACCAAAGCTGTTAGACGGTCAGCCCGTTGCACAAAGAGTACTTTCCCTACAGAACTGCTCTCAATAACTTACATACAGAATGCCGCCCCGAGAGACGCGTTGAGCAACATCCAACGAAGTGGGCTTCTCCTAAATCCTCGCCTGTAGCTTGATTCAGAAGGAGCAACACAATTTACGTTTCCTCGCATTGAGTATCTAGCATGTACCTTTCTAAAAACAGTACTTTTTTTGTGCCTTTTCGATTCTCTTGCGCCGCAGCTGTCATCTCACGGTTACGCCAATGCGGCACTTTCTAGTCAGGCTTCTCGTAAGCGCTTTTGTTGCAGCTTTATTTTCACTATTACCTCACGAACCTTCTACGCCCTGATTTTGTAGCAGCATGTTACACAATGGCGCGCGCCTAGGACATAAGATAGTGCGAGAAATAAATAGGGAGAAAAGAAATGTATGGTGTTTCGTCTTGAGTGTCAGACGAATCTTCCCGTTAGTTTCATGCGCTACGGCTTACTCATCTATTAAAGTAGCCTCATATTGCTGGGATTCACTGTCCACGTAAATTCGAAAAAATTGTTGCAGCTCTCATCAGCTCATGTCAGGGAAATAGTAATGAGAAATGATAATGGAAAATATGGATTAGAAGTTACCATGAACCGCCATGCGCCCTATGAGACAAACAGAAAGACCACCTCTTGGCACTTCAGCTTTTTGGTATGAAAGACGCGTTGATGAACCAAAAATGACCAGCTGCATAAATAAAAAAACGAATAAATGGAAATTAGGAGCTAGAACATATACTGCATGCTCTAGATATGTCATTTTACAGCACAAGTTCAGCGCAATAAGGGCGCTTAACAGGCTGAGCCCGGGAGAATATACACCGCACTAGGCAGTCAGATGCATAAGATAATCGAGAAAACACGGTGAGCGCAAAAAAAAAAAAAAAAGACAAGCGAATAAAGCAAAAACAGCTCGCTCAGATCCTCAAGGGTCCTCCACGCAAGTGGACGCAATCACAGACATGTACCGAAAAAAATGAAAATACAATATTTCTCCAACTAAAATACTGAGGCAACCGCGCGTTTGGCACTACTACAGCAACTTGCCTTTACACTCGTCACTAAATATTTGTGTATTTCGCGGTTTATTTCCATTGTTTGTAGTTTTCTTAACTCCACAAGTTTTTAATTGTAGCCACTGTACTGATTTAAGAGCGCCGATGATAAAATCTCGTCACTATATGTGCATAGCTTTTTTTTTTTTGTTCCTTACGTCCTTTTTATTTTTCATTTGGCCCCGATGTGGAATAGTCGGTGGTTGAAGCTGCTGGCATGTGCAGTCTCCCAAAATTACTCAACCACTCGCTTGCTCGCTCATTCATTCATTCATTCATTCATTCATTCATTCATTCATTCATTCATTCATTCACTCAATCAATCAATCAATCAATCAATCAATCAATCAATCAATCAATCAATCAATCAATCAATCAATCAATCAATCAATCAAATTGGCGGTCTTTATCCACCATGGTAGTCACGTCATGCCCTTTATAGTGGGTATGATACATAGCATTGCTAGCCGTACGCCATTATATTGATCAATATACGTACAGTCATTAGCTGTACGTCATTATATTCGTTATATTCGTAAATATGTCACTTCCAATAGCGTATATTTCCATCAGCTATAATTAAAGACATAAAACTTTCGATTTATATATCAATCAAGTGACAGTATTTCACAGTTACGCGAAAAACAGAAATAAATACATTGCATCCACACGAAATGAAGAGCCCAGTGCAAAGACGCGCAGTGCGCGGGAATTGTTGCACCTGCAGAGCAGGAACAACCGTTAATTCGCCGGCTAATGGTTCCCCTGGCACTCGCGAGAAATGAAGCGTAAGATGCCGCAGCCATACCGCAAATAACACTGTGCCCGTGATTTTAATAAGGCGCATGCGGAACAATGATGGGCCTCCATGCACCCACTGTTGCAGGCACATACCCACCATTCGTTTTCAGCCTGCTTTCTATCGCATCAGGTATGATCACGCATTGCAATGCGTTCCACGCTGCGCGTCCTTTCCTGCAGGGTAGAATAGTTCTATATGCGAGAGTAGGATTAACGAACTCTTTTCACGATACCTAAACGGTTGTGCACTGAGCTGTCGTCTATACTTGCAATTTTACAAACACTAGTTAGCAATGACTAATACTGGCTAGCACTGGTCATATGACGGGTAAGCTTGGCAACTGCATTTTCGTTCACGTCATCTAATGTCAGATTGTATTGGCTATTATGAGCTTTATGATGAATAATATTCGGTAATGCTGCGTAAGCCGAGCAATGATTTGGCTATTTTAAATGCGAAGCATTT
The DNA here is from genome assembly GCA_030522465.1 of Rhipicephalus appendiculatus. Classification (NCBI taxonomy): domain Eukaryota; kingdom Metazoa; phylum Arthropoda; class Arachnida; order Ixodida; family Ixodidae; genus Rhipicephalus; species Rhipicephalus appendiculatus. The sequence goes on from JALIZH010022698.1 coordinate 22,512, forward strand.
CTGTGCAAACTGTACGCACTTTGAGCCTTTCTATTTACGTATTCTCTAGCCGCCTACACCTGTGTGCTCCCGTGATCGACTCTTTAACTTGGGCTATAGAACAAACTTAGCATGGGAGGGTAAAAGGGTTTGTCAAAAATGTCTGGCTGGTCATAACATGAATAATGTGACAATCCCGTCGCGTACGTCGTCAAACCTTTTCCGCCAGACACGTATGGCACATACCCGTATACGACGGGCGGGTATGTGCCACAGGTATGCGGGTATGTGCCACAGGTGTTTCGCAGTTTATATCTACCCGGGAACGGCGAGAACAGACATTGGTCATTTAAATGCGGGCGCGTTAAGAACAACTGACATCGGCAGCGTTGACCCGACGAATTCAAAGAATAGATATCACAGTCCCAGCAGGAATCGAAAACAAGCATTCTGCGTTGGCAATCGAGTGTTCTACCACACACCCACGCGAGGCCTCGGAACTGCTTTAGAAAAAAACCCCATGTAGGCGTAATGCTGGTGAAACATTAATTGTGATTGCAGTGCTGACTATCTAATTTTGTAAGCATTACACATATACTCCTATGATACAGGCGTCACGTCGGGTTAACGTGAATTCTAGTTAAGCGCCGTCCACTGAAGTTGGTCTAAGTATCACTATCCAGGGCTACCATCCTCGCAAGCACAAGCGCAACATATCAGCTTACCGCTTCTGGTGTTGGTAATAAGTAGAGACCGGATTTTAGGCAAATGCCTATTTTGTTCCTTGCGTTCCTATCGTGCCACTTTGATCTATGAGCATGAATTAGAGGTTAAGAAGACCTTTTATAGTGTTTTTATAGTGCCTAAAAATGCCTATTTTTGGCGTTCGTGCCTAAATGCCTATAACTGCCTATAAATGCCTATTTTCAAAACTGGCGCTTATATAAACACTATTTAAGCTCAAATTTCGTTTTCGAGTGCGGTTTGAGACCGTTATTCATGTCACAGGGCAACATTGACCTTTCCGAACTATATGAGGTTCAACCAACTTCCGAAAGACAACCGCTAGCAGCAGTGAAACGGGACGTGGCGGCCACCATACGCCACAGTGCCGACATGGCGCCAGCATGTTGAAGGAGGATGAGGAAGCGGAGCTGGAGGAAGACAGGTTGAGGAGAGGAAAAGACGCCATTTCTGCAGCCCTAAATGGGAGAACTTCTGAGCGTCTGCAGGCGCATGGGGGAGAGAGAAGCAAAGATGGGAGAAGGAGAGGAGAGTGGTGTCCATGCCCGAGGACGCGGCGAGCGGCTCCAGTGTCCCGAAGGAATATAAGAACCACCCTAAAGACCTGGGTGTGGCTGTGGGATGGTAGAGAACGAATGTGAAATCGTGGTGAGCCGTCAGGGGAAAGGAGAGTGTAGCTCAAAAGAAAGAACAATGTAATGTGCACGCGGCTTTTGTTTCGTTTGTAATTTAGTTCTTTAAAGGGTCACCACCAGGTCACGTAAGAAATTGTAGTTAGACACTGGAAGTTGTTGCGTGCCCAATGAAGTGCGTTGTACCACGATATTGTAGCGTTAGCTACACTGGCCTAGCCAAACCCGTTTCGCGCGGCACATCAAGAGCCGTGCTGCGCATGCGCGAGGATCAGTGATGTCACGCAGCTGGCACGCGGGAGGCGCACGGGAGCCGGCATCTCCCGCGCACTCCGCCGCCGCCGCGAGCAACTCACCGCCGCCGGTCTGCGCATTCCAGAGGAGTGACGTCGTAGCCGTGGTAGACGCAGTGGCGAAGGGGCGCGCGCAGCTATTCGCTTTCGCTGTGCAGTCGCCGTCTGACACTGCGCTGGAGCCGCTGCGCTTCTGACTGGCGTTTGCCAGAGTGGTATAGCCATGGAGAAGGAGAGCGCAAATGCTGTTCAAAGGCGCAGAAGAGCGGAGAAGCGTGACTCATCGGATCCCGAAGTAGTTGCCTGGCAATTAGCGGTTGAGGGTAGGAAGAATGAACAGAATACTGTGTTGGGGCCATAGAGACGGCAGCGTGTTACTTCACTGATCCCCAAGCCGTCTTTGTGGCAATAGAGAAGCAACCTGACGTTGAGCAAAAATATACATGTGCCACATAATACGTATACCGTGTGTGTGTGTCATTGGAGCAGCAGTAATCATGATAATCAAGCTAATCATAGACAATCTAGACAATCAGGAAATCTAAGAATAATCAGCTGAACCTTTGCTAACGCTACGTATATCCTGGCATAGCCGAGCTAAGCCACTGCAACATTTTTTCAAATTGGTGCGTTAGGAGCCTCGAAACCATGATGCGAGGAGGCAAGCTTGACACCCTTGCCACTCGCCCCTTGTAGCCATCACAAGCGCAATTCCTTCCCTGCCCTCTTCGATATCGGAGCCGGAGGATTACATGACGCATACGCATCAACACGTCATGCGCATGCAAGGTCACGTGCGCATCACTTGCCCGAGCCTGCTCGTGCACGTGCGCCATCACTGTTGTGTCGTTTCGGCGTTCTCGGTAGTGTATTACCTGTTTCTGTGGGATGGATCTCTCAGAAGTGTCGTAGCTCGGGCGAGTTGGTCATCCATGAACTTAGCTTGTATTAGCGCTGTACATATACGGAAGACACGACACAGACGTAAAGAGAAAGGTAAAGACGTAAAGAGAAGGGCATGGAATAAACAGTTGGAAGTTTAGCGCCCACCTTTCTCTTTACGTCTGTGTCGTGTTTCTTCCGCATATGTACCCAGTGTTGTATGCGTTACCGAAAAAAAGTAACTAAATACGTTACTCGTTACTCGAGCAAAAAAGGAACGCGTTACCGCCCTACGTTACCTACAAAAAAAGGTAACGCGTTACCGTTACCGTTACCGAAAAAAAGTAACGGACGTTACCTCTGACGTTACTTCGCAATCAAATTTTAATAAACGTGTCTTCGCTACAGGAAACCCGCATTCAGATTTTTTTAAATCTAAAATTTATGTTTCAGATAAAACTTGAAACCCAAACAAAGATTATACCCAAAATTCTCTTTTAACGAGAATTATTTGTATAAAATAATGTACCGGTAATGCAAATGAGTTCTGCGGACCTCATTTGCATTACTTGTGTCCATGTGCTTCGAGTTGTCGATGGATTCGCCCTCGCGCTGCCAATGGCTAGCTTCCTGGTTAGCTGAATTGGTAGAGCCACCACCCCGAAAGGCGTTGGTCCCGGGTTCCAACCCCGGACCAGGACGAATTTTTCGGCAACTAAGAAGCTTTTCTTTCTGAGAAATCCGTACGGATTTCCTTGCGGCTTCGTGCTACAAACGGGTGGTTGTCTATTTTCCCTTTCTTAATAATGTGCCGAACCTTAGAAATGTTACACGTGATGGCTTCTGACCCTGTGGCACATGATGAAGGCATTTTACACAACATGAGATTCAATTATCCGCGCTATCGGCAAAGAAAGCATCACTTCACTCTGAAGAAATTTACAGTAATCTGCCTTATTCCGTGTCCGAACAGCACCTCCAGTGGAGATCGTCCAAAATCGAAACTAATGGCATCCGAAATTGCTCACCGTGCGCTAGTAGGCAATCGCGGAGGCCTGCAGTGGCGCCCTTTTCTTTGGGGGGAGGGGGGGGGGGTGGCATTTGCACGTTTGGGACACTGGATGTCCTTTGGTCCGCACCTGTCGTAGCGTTTTGGCCACCAAAAAGTGTGGCGCGTGCCTTATCGACGCCGGCGCGCATGCGCAGACTACCCACGCGAAAATGCCCTATTCTGACGGCGTGCTTGTACTAGCAAAATAAATGCGCAAATATTGTAGTAGTAATGAGCTGCTTTATTGGCCAAGTCATGGAAAAAAACAATATCCGTGCATGAACATTTTTGTTCACTTAAACCTATACAATTACCGCAAAAAAAAAAAAATGCGGGCGTTTATGTGAGGGTGTTCAAGATCAGCTTTGCTCGCTCAGGAGTTCAATAATCAAATACGTAGTTGCCGTTGAAGAGAGAAAGAAGCAATATTTCTTTTCAGAAAAAAGTTGATAAATCTTATAAACTTTGTAGCAACTATAATAAAATGTCACATATTTACACATTTTTTTCAAAATAGTTGCGGGTATTTGTGCCATGTGGCTACCTGCAACCGTGGTTAGCCGTAACGGTAATTAGCTTAACCGCGGTTAAGGCGGTTCGTGTGAAAGCGGTATTAAGTGGCTTTGATTGAAAGAGAGATGCCAACCAAGGTAGCAAGTAAAAAAAAATGTTATTATTATTATTATTTTTTTTTTTTTGCGTTTCAGGAGAAAAGTCGACGCTTCGCGTCCCACTCGCATTCTTAAGGGTTTTCTTCCTGCCCTGGGGTCACGATATTCTCCATGATGTGCAGAATTCCGTTGAGGCGGAACTCGCGATCGGCAGCGCACCTGTAGTTACCGGCTGTCCCCTGGATGCGCCAGAATTCCACAAAAAGCCGCTTATAGCCAGCGACGCCGGACTTTTCAAATTCGATGCGGATGGTCGTTCACCAAACTATGCTCAGCGAGTGTACATTTATGACACTCAAACTTGAGGACGTCTTTTTTATGTTGCCGCAGCCTTCTCGGGGAAGTTTTTTGCTTCCCCCCACGAACGAAGCGTCACAATCAGCACGTGGTATGGAGTAATACAATCCATGCGCTTTCCCTTCGGGCGGCCTGTCTTTCAGGCACGGAAAGGCGCAGGTGCCAGCAATCCACCTGCTACAATCCACTTCCACGAAAAGCATGTCCGTACAGTTTCTCATGGCGGATTCCCCTCGGCTTTCTTCAAGCTTTTTGTGTGGCGATGGCCCAGCCATCCCCGCAGGGAGTTGACGCGTTGTAAGAAATTTGTACCCGCAATTCCCATAAACAAAAGCGATTCCGCCCGCGCTCTCTTTGTACATTCCTGGCAGGCCGACAGCAGTCCGACGCTGCAACAGAAAAATTCGACGCGGCGAGCTCTGGGAAAATGGCACCTACAAGATGCAAAAGTAACGAGTAACGTAACGCCTCACGTTACCGAAAAATGTTAACGTAAGTACGTTACCCGTTACAGTTCCGAAATTGTAACGAGTACGTTACTCAAGTTACCGAAAAAAGTAACGCGTTACCGGTAACGGCGTTACTTGTAACGCGTTACCGACAACACTGTATGTACCGCGCTAATACAAGCTAAGTTCATGGATCTCTCAGTGCGCGTACGTTTGGTGAGGTTGGCACAGATTACGCATCCTTGCTGCAATACACCACGTCGCACCGCTGAAACGGCTATCATAGACAATGCACCAAAAAATTAACACCATCTTCCCCAAAGGGAACCCTGATGGGATGCGAAGCAGCAGCTTTGCGCACGGGTGGCGTCACGGGTTGAACGGCGCTAACGTGCCAGCTCCGGTTCAGCGCCCGTGTCCACTCTGAAGAAACGACAAGACCTACGCCAGCCATCGCTTCAAACGAATCTTCCAGCGATCACCGCAGCAACTGCGCTAGCGCCGTTCAACCCGTGACGCCACCCGTGCGCAACGCTGCTGCTTCGCATCCCATCAGGGTTCCCTTTGGGAAGATGGTGTTATTTTTTTGCGCGTGAA
>JALIZH010022699.1:0-55845 GCA_030522465.1 Rhipicephalus appendiculatus
GGATCGAAGTTGTCGAAATGAACCGAAATCGAAAACCCCGGCAAGGTCAGACTTTCGATTTCTCTTGACCTGGCCGGCCAGATGACCCTGTGAGGACCTGCAGCTTCGCTTCGTCTGAAGTTCATATTCACAAAACCACGGGGTCTGCTTTGTTGCTTAGGGGACGGGCTCATGCGACAGGCTTGTACTCTTCAATAATTTGTGCAGTCGCTTCGATTGCCCGAAGCAGGCAGCATAGGATCTTCAGTGGTTATGAAGTTGGGCTCCTGTTTTTTTTTTTTACTGGCGAGCGTCGATTGTGAACTCTAACAGCTTTGTGAGTTTCAACGACATTTTTTCTCATATTCGTGTCTTTCGTAATGTTTCCTATATCTCCTGGCAGTGATTTAACTTGGTGAACTTTCGGAGCGCACGTGTGTGTGTGTGACCGTAGTGCGCCCAGCGGTGGTCGTCTTTTGCCAGCACTGTCGCGGATCTTCTTCGTTTGTCTGAACACCGAATGTGGCGGTACAGGCACAATGCCAAAATCACACGCGTAGTCATCCTTTCGAAAATATAGTGTTTCCCCGAACAAACATTGCATCGACAACCATACCGCGTTTAGCACCTCACAAACAGCTGACGTAACCACCGCTTCGGACGTCTTCTGAGTTTAACTGCACGTCGAAACAGTACGCGAGCAACCATGCTGCATGTACTGGGCAACCTCAAGAAGCTCTTCAGCATCCGTAGACTCAGCATCGACTGCTTCGTCTTCCGGCTCCACCACCAACTCACCGTGCTCGTGCTGGTCGCATTCGCAGTCCTGGTCACCACCAAGCAGTACGTCGGCGATCCGATCGACTGCGATCGGTCCTCGGGTGTCCCAGCAGGGGTCATCAACGTCTACTGTTGGATCCACGCCACGTACAGCGTCAAGAGTCTGTTCGCCAACGCCGACGGCAAGCGCATCGTCTACCCGGGCGTCGGCAACGGGGCCGACTTCACGGACCGCGACGACGTGAAATACCACAAGTACTACCAGTGGGTGTGCCTGGTACTATTCTTCCAGGCCCTGTGCTTCTACGTTCCCCGTTGGCTCTGGAAGGCCTGGGAAGGCGGCAGGCTCAAGACACTCGTTCAGAGCCTCGAGTACCACGTGGTGCTCGAACCCGACGCCAAGCGACAAAGGACGGACCTTCTGGTCCGGTACCTGCTGTCCAATCTCGGCTCCCAGGACCTGTACGTCTGGAAGTATTTCGCGTGCGAGGCCCTGGCGCTGTTCAACGTAATGGGCCAGCTCTTCTTCATCGACGTCTTCCTCGACGGCGAGTTTCTCACGTACGGCCTCGAAGTCCTGAGCTTCGTGTCCAGCGACGAGGACCGGGTGGACCCCATGGTGCGGGTGTTTCCCCGGGTGGCCAAGTGCCACTTCCACAAGTTCGGCTCGTCGGGCAACGTGGAGACCCACGACGCCGTGTGCGTCCTCCCGCTCAACATCGTCAACGAGAAGATATACGTGTTTCTCTGGTTCTGGGTCGTTCTACTGGCGGCACTCACGGGTGCACTGTTCATTCAGAGGGTGTTGCTGGCCTCTAGTCGGGCCTTGAGGTCGCGGGCTCTTCACTACAGGTAAGTTAACATTTAAAATTAACAAGGTAAAAGTTAAAATTAACAAGTTAAAAAATTAGGAGTACTAGTGGAAGCAGGCAGTGATTGGCGTGTGCGTGCCTGCTCTACATTTTCTTTCTTTCTTTCCTCCTATCTCTTTCTTTCTTTATTTATTTCTGATTCCGCAATGCTCCCTCCTGTTTCCTTCCTCCATGCCGAGAACTGAAACTTCACCCACGTGCTTAGCAGGTCACTCATTGTTGCTACAGGCAGCAACGACGATCATGCGCGAAACAATGAAATGACGCAACGTGAAATTAAAAGTGACCTCGATAGAAGATCGGATTTGCAGAGACGTTGCGCGAGCGTCGCGAGTGCGTTGGAACCAAGGCGATCGGAGGAGTCGTACCCAGCGAATTAACTTCGCTTTCTCCGGTAGGGGAATGGCAAGCGCTGGCGTCGACGGAGAAACTTGTACCACCTGTGAGCACCTGCACCCATTTGTTCTGATCATTACCGATCCACCAATCGGTCGCCTCTTTTTCGGACGATGACAACGCGCGGCTTTCAAAGAGACGCCACCGACATACATCAGCCGTCTCACGTTCGACATACCGCCGCATTGGGCGCAGAGCAATCACCCAGGAGTATAGCTAGGAAAGAAGGGGGGTAGGGGGCTAATGCGGCTTATGTAGCTTAGGAAAATTGGCGCAGCAGTCCTAGCGTTTAGAAAACTAGCAGTTGTTCCGTGTACGAATACAAAAGATGAGCGAAGCTCCTTAGAAATGGGACGCAAACGACTATATGCGCCTGATATCGCTGCTAGCTTTCATGAAGGCGGTAGGCTGGGGAGCGGGAGGGGAGAGCGTCTGCTGCGCTCGGTGGCGGGAACGAATGAGCGAGTGAGTGTGCTGCGCGCGCAGGGAGAGGGAGACAGGTGGGAGAGGGGTGCGTGTATTTTGCTCCGCGCTCCTTGTTTGCGCCGCACGCGCGGAGAGCGTGCGGCGCAAACAAGGAGCACGGCGTTTTTCAAGTTGTAGTTGTCAGCCATTTGTTTCCTGCAATACCACAGCGCTATTTATCAGTTGTGCTTTCAAATTCAAATTTGCTTCTATCTCCTACTAACTGCGGGCTCACGTTTCTGGTTGTTGGATTCCTGAGCGAGCGAGGCTGACCTTCAATGCCTTTGCATAATCACTCGCGGCAGTCATATAGGTTAAAGGGGCAACACTGACCTATGCTGCAGATATTTTTTCCTGTAGTGTGCACTTTAAGGATTTCTTCATACCTACAAGATCTGCGCATATGTTTTGTGCGCTAGTAGAAGCACGCGGTCAGAATTACATTCACATGGTTGAGAGATCAGCGATGTTTTCTTTCCGGAGAGCGTTGACGATGAAATTTCATCTTCTATTTAATGTCGCATCAATAAATGGCTTTATCATGTGCGAAAAAGTGATAAGCCATCACATGCAACTGAACAGTAATTATTAGGCCACTCTAATATTGCTAATGTCCGGCATACTTGTGCAATTTTTTCTAGTTTTATCGGTAATTCAGCTAAACGGTCGTTCTTTTGGTTAGCATATAATCATCATGTAGCGCGAAAAGACACAACGGACACAGAGAACCACAAACCACAGGCGCTCCGTTGTGTCTTTTCGCGCTGCATGATGATTATAAGCAAACACCAACTAGCCCAAGAACAAATCCTTCTGCAGAACTTTTGGTTAGCAGTTTTGTGTGAAAGCGAGGTTTATAAAATTGTTGCTCGGGTTCCTGCACTGAGGGCGCGCTGATTAAAATTTCTGACCGAGGAGTAACGGCGGAAGTAACGTGCATTACTTTTTTTTTCGGTAACGGTAGTGGTAACGCGTTACCTTCTTATGTAGGTAACGTAGTGCGGTAACACGTTCCTTTGTTGTTAGCGTAGCGAGTAACGTATTTACGTACTCTTTCTGTAACGCATACGGTACTGAACTTGATATTTGCTACATCGGGCAGTGCGGAACGTCCCCGAGAAGTTCGCTTTCCCTCACAAAATGTCGACTTCTCATGGAAGGGGACTTTCTCGCTTTTTTTTTTTTTAGAGTGGGTGGTGGTGCGATTAGAAAGGCCGCATACACACCGCATTTTTTCGCCTACAACCGGCCCCTGCATATAACAAATGCGGCCAACTACACACCGCGCAAAATTCAGAATAAAAAAAAAATGGCCGCGTGTTGCCCTAAGCCGCCTCCATTTCATTGCCATGAAGAAGGTATGTGAAGCGAACTTGGGCACCGAAATTCGCGTTCATAATGCGGAGAACTCTTTAGGAGTTTTATATCGTATTATACGATATATCGAGCTGATTCTCATTTTTTAGTGAGTGCGATATATGAAGGTTCTACTATATAAGCATATAGCCGTATGATATACAATATGCCATCACCATTGCGCCAGGTTCCACATGGTCCCGGCTAAAGACCTTCGCCAAGTCCTGGACAGCGGCTCCCTGGGCGACTGGTTCCTCCTCTACTTGATGGGTCAGAACATGGAGGTGCGCACCTTCGCGCAGGTCATCGCGGAGCTGGCTGACCATCTACGGGAAGAGCCCAACCAACGCACCTTGCCCGCCGGTGACCAGAGCTCCGAGAAGATGAAGTATGGCCTGGTGCCAGTGCAGGACGTTTGAGCGAATCGGGGTAGTTTATAGTAGAAATGCTGACAGGAAGACCCGAATCGAAGTTCTGACCCGCTACTCAGCATTGGCGAAGGGAAATGGTTGTACAGAAAGATAGAGACAAGAGACGGTGTTCAAGGAGTACTGACACGATTTTGAGATATCGCAAAACGGACGCTTTTGGTTTCTTTGGAATGCAGTGTTAACGCTCTCCATACACCGGAGTCCGACAACACGTGCAAAATATTTTACTTTGATATTAATGTTTTCGCAGTTGAGCATCTGCAAGCTAGCTGCACCGCAATGGACATTGTCCCGACGAGTCACCACAGCTCCGCTGAATTTGCGAACTCTGCGTCCTGCACGCAGCCTAAATAGCAAGGAATCACTGTCGGGGTCGCTGGACGACAGTTGACTCATCGTTGTTTACGTGCACCGAGAGCAGATGACAGACCTTCCGCTTGTACGTCGCGAGTTGCTGCCTTCCCGTGACGTCACACTGCGATGACACGTCACTGAAAAGCCGCCCCTCAATATCGAAACCTCAAGTATTTTTTTCAAGGTAGCGGCATGAAAAAAAGAAATATATTCGATGCATTTCCAGGCACCACAATACTCTTTTTAGGGTTCTCAACATCAGTGTTTTTATTTAGAGCAACAATCCGGAAAATATTTAAAATTTGTGTCAGTACTCTTTTAATTGTAAGTATGAAGAAGGAAGTGTGTATAGACTCGAATCCGCCTCTTTCATTTCCCTGTGCTGCCGTCTGCCGTTTTTATAGGGTTTTGGTGTCCGCCGTGGTGGTATAGCGGCTAGGTGCTCGGCTGCTGACCCGAAGGTCGCGGGTTCGATCCCGGCCGCGGCGGTCGCATTTCGATGGAGGCGAAATAGTAGAGGCCCGTGTACTGTGCGATGTCAGTACACGTTAAAGAACACCAGATGGTCGAAATTTCCGGAGCCCTCCACTACGGCGTCTCTCATAATCATATCTTGGTTTTGGGACATTAAACCCCAGATGTTATTATTTATATGGGTTTTGGTAGGGGCCGGTACCTTAGAGTTTCATAATAGCACGTTAGAGAGAAATCTGGCGCTAGTGTCTATGGGAGCTGCACCGTATGGCGCTTCAGCACGCATGCGAATGGTGGGTAGTAAGTTGATTTGCCTAAGCCTTGTTCTTTCGACTCCGTGTGGCCTGCAGCCGCTTCGTCGAACGACGAAGCTCAGCAGTCCCTCTTCACCAACTTGGCCCTTTTAGACAGACCGATTCAAGTCAGCTCACGAGTTTTGCAACGAGCCATTCTTTTACCCGAACCAAAGGCCAAAACACAGCAATAAACAGACCATAAGTGCGTTCGAAGCCGCAAGCACGAAGAATAGACAAAAGCTTGTACTACCCGTAATTGTCATGCTGGCTGAATGATGGCAGCGCCGCAGTTCCCTCTTGTAAAGATTGTGCGAAACTTTCTGGCCAGGACAACCAATATCGCAAGAACGAAAGCCTCCTGGACACCTTGCTCCGGGACATCTTGCTCCGGGATAAAGAGGTGTTACGCGACTTTCCGCTTGGGGATGGACGCATGCGCCGTGGCGTCGTGAAAAAGTCTAATTTCAAAGACCCTTGAAGGTTTCTCATCCTGTCCGCTCGCGTGCAAAAAGTTTTATGATCAATAGCCTTGAGAGTGTCGCGTTGGTTACTATCCTCTTAGACTCCTTGTCCTTCTACGAGGACACTGGTTCTCAGTTTATCACGGAAAACTGAGCTTTCATAAACAGCACATTCCGTGTACATTTCGGAGGACAGGTAATAATAGGACCATATGTCAACAACTTCTAAAGTTTTCTCTTTTTTGTCCACTTCATTCGGAAGGCAACGGGAGGACAATCCGCACCATTAAGTTTCACGAGTGACATTGCTCTCAGTTCTGAGGAGGCTAGAGCCCGGCTCCTCAAATTAGATGGAAGCAAACTTTGGCAAAGTTCTGTGAATGATCTTGTGAGTTCATGTATACGCTATCTTGCAGTAAAAGCAGTACCAGTTGTGCATCACGAATGAGAAAAGTTTGGCACACATACATGTGCACGCTTCCAGAGGCGAATGAGCGGATGTAGTGAAAACCACCTTCACACTTAGTAACGTGAAGCTTTGGGCTAGTTGGTTTTGCATTATGAAGTAGTAACAGCGCAATATTCTCACAGCGCTTGTCTGTGTTGCTTCTTTGTTTGTCCCTGCGTGAATATTGCGCTGTTACTACTTCACCTTCACACGTCAACTGCGAAACAGCACGTGATGAAATGATGTCGCAGCGTAACCTGGTTAATTTACATTTTACCCACCATATTTTCTAGCATCCACCATGGTAGTTTTTTCTGCATGGTAGCCAAATTATGGTACATACAGTTTTTTTTCTCTCTCTCGCACAAACACACACACACACACACACACACACACACACACACACACACACACGCACGCACGCACGCACACGCACACACACACCAGCAACGCTTTTCTGATGCGGTGACAAGGAGCTCACTGCAACGATGCCGAATAATCGAACCACGAAAAGTACGAACGGCGTTCAACAAATAAAGGTTGAGGAGCCCTTCGACTCTGCGAAGGTGAACGACCAGCGAAGCTGTTAAGCACGCGACACAAAGGTGAAGCAGAATTTTGAACCATAGCTGATCATGCACACTGTAACTACCACATTTATTCGGCTATAGGTCGAATAACATAATGTTTTCTTTTTTCCCGCTTCGTTGGGAAGCCAAAGTGAATTTTCTCTCTTTTTTCGTGGCCAAAGAAGATCGACCTGTATTCGTTATCAACGCTACCAAAAGTACCGAGGTAATCGAGTTTCACTGTCGCGCCCACCGTTCGTCCAGCAGTGCCAGCTACGTTGGTAGTTTGCATACATTGTCAGCAGACTGAGCCATCACGAAAAGAAAAAAAAGGAAGAGTAGCATTATGAACCCTAAAAGAACGTTTCGAGATCACCGTGAATGCCACCGACTGCAGCTATGACTCGGTCACCGTAGCTGTACCCAGGCCGGCGCATTCAAACGGATGTTTTTGTCGACTGATAAAACTATGGAAATGAGAACGGCGTTACCTGCAGACTTGTGATGCGATTCCGTTGTCACCACCTGTAGAGGAAATATGACCTACAAGGCCATGCTTTTGTTCGCGGAAAACTGACTCGGGTCAGGTTCTATTCGTGTTTACAGTAAATGAAGGTGTGTCATGTTGAATTTTTTTTCCCGTTTCTCAAGAGATGTAGGAGACAAACTGCGCTACAGCGGAAAAACAACAGCAGCGTACGAGGGAGAATTGCTGGATCTGACGCTGACTTTCCGCCAACGAATTGTAGGCTGCACTCTCGACATCACTTTGCCGGCTGCCACTCGTTTCCTTCAGCACTGTAAAAATATCAGTTAACTTGCGTGGAGAGTAAATTCACAGCGAACTAGCTACAGCATGTACTTGACAAGCGTACCCGCGGGATCACATGCTTTGGGCGGCGTACACTAATCCACTGTTCCCGCCGGTTTCTGAAGCATGGTCACGGCGGAAAACGGCACAATTTTCATCAAGGTGCATAGTTCTAATAGTTATTGGCACATTTTAGGACACCGCAATTTATACGCGACATTACGGAGCACCGCTAACAGCCCGACACGGCTCCGCTCATGGGTGATAAAATGTCCCGTGGGTTAAAAAATGTGGCCAATCGTTTCGATGTGAAAGTGGTTTTCGGCTCCAAACAAACTTAATAATGAATGCGGTAAAATAGACAGAAATATAGCAATCAAAGCGAAGCGCCGAGAAAATAAGAGGTGTCAGGTTAAACACAGCTCGCCTTTTGTCCATTGTGCAACATGCGTCGTGTACCTGATACCAGGGCTGGGCAGTATCGAAAATACATTTATCTTAGATACTATCTTAGATACTCTTTGGGTATCTTGTATCTTTATCGTGATACGTCTCGCAAGACGAGAATCTGTATCTGTATTTCCGATACATTTAATTATGTATCGTGTATCTTATAAGATGCAAGATACTGCCATAGCAGTAACCCTGAACGAAAGAATAAACGTTGGCTGAACTCAGCTTCTGAACCTGATACTGCTGCCACTAAGGCGCCTGAATACAACGAGATTCTTTAAGCTTAAATTTCCACCATAGTCCTGCAACGAGGGCAGGTGTTGAGTTGTGCGCGTCGCTATTGGTTGAGCAGAGTCACTTGGTGGCGCTCTCACCATCTCTACAAAAAAAAAAAAAGTGCGTGAACGTCTGCGCGCATCCAACTTCTCATTGTCTCTCTGACCTCATTCTGTCAGCCACCACAGTTACTGCATGCTCCACCTGACAAACCTGCGCATGTGTTCTAGGAGCGAAGCAGAGGATGAAGTAGAGGATGAAGATAGTGCGTGTCGATTCATGATCATGATAGTTTTCGGATTCGGCACACACATTACGCCCGGCTAAACAAGCTCCGCAGTTAAAACACTTCGCATTTAAAAATTGGGGGGGGTGCTAATGGAGGATAACATACATGGGGGTGAGTGCTGTAAGACTCTGGCCCCCTTTCCTGCATTCCATTTCCCTGGATACGTGCCCACTTGGACTGTTGTATATGAGAATTAGGTGTGGACACTGGGGAAAATGGCGCACTGCAAGGCCTCCTTTTTTTTTTTGGGGGGGGGGGGGGGGGGGGACTATGAATCTTCAGCAAACCTCGCCACCCTTCATTCAGGAGACTCTAGCACACCGCCTGCGTGCCGCCTGCGGCCCGCGGATCTTTTGCCGGTGGCCCTGCCCGTACATGACTGTCATCGTGGCATATATATATATATATATATATATATATATATATATATATATATATATATATATATATATATATATATATATATATATATATAGAGGTATATTATTTTCTTAATAAGTATCCACGAGATTTCTACCCTCACCGGACAGCTTCCCGCACCAGACAGAAAGTTGGCGGGCAAGGCCGACGGCGTGTTTAAGCGAGCTTGTTTAAAACTTTAGCAGTTACTTTGTGCTGTACAAGGAAAAAGTTATCTGACTTTGCAAATTGGCACTTGTATTACTGTCTTGCGTATTGTGATTAAGAACATTTCGTAAGCGCGAGCTACAGAGATGTCTCTGGTAACAAGCATTTTCTACGTGAGGACACCATGAGGTCACCGTGTGTTGAAACATAACTGTGGAAAAAAAAAAAAAACTAGATATCAGAATCGGAGGACAGGTTCGAGTCATTCTGGAGATTGGCATCCATGGGCGTCAACAGGTAGTTGAAAACGGGCACTTGGCCCTTACTCAAGCCTCACCAGCGCCATCCCCCCCCCCCCCCCTTTTCGCTGCGCAGCAATCATGGAATGCATCCTCCCCTCAACCCCCCAAGACCAAATCCTGCCGGACCCCGTGTTGGTATCGATATGTTTCTCGAATCCTGTTTTTCAATTCCCCTTCGAAAATGACTCCCACATGTGAGACATGATGGCACCATTAGTCGACGTTTTATTCAATACCACCCCTTACTCCCGGCTTCAACTTTCGTTCCTCTCTCGACCCTGGCGGGACTAAATTTTGGGAACGCAGCCCGCTAGCGGAGGTAAACGCGAGACCCCTGCCCTCGTTTTCTTTCTTTTTTTTTTTCTGGGCGCGCGAGAACAGACCGCGTTTAAACCACACCGCGAACAAAGGAAAGACTTCATGTTTGGGGGGTTGACCGGGGGAGGCTGAGCCCCTTGATAGTGATGATGATGATACTCTTCCTGATGGCGCTCACCCACTAGGGTGGATGGGCCAAGAACCGGGTGGCAGGATGTTTCAAACAAATTAGCACATAGCGTCATTTCATATCGTTATCATCATCATTCGTCGTCGCGCGGCGCAGGCGGCGCGTGCTCTATTCACGAGCGGTGGCCATTACGAACGGATCCTGGAACTCCAGCTAGCCTAATCTCCAGGTTCAGCGATCGTTTCCTTAATCACGCGAAGTTGTCGTGTTTGGATAGTATGCCTACCCGAGTGAAACTCTATGGTTTCGAGCTTCGGGAATCCGGCCCGCGCATAGCGGCTCGCATCGCGTCATGGTGCCGTGGTCACGCTGGAACTGAACGCGCCTTTTGTCACTGGACTCTGAGGTTTTCTTACCCCAATCGCCGAGAGCAGCTGGTGGACTTCGTGCGCGACGAGTATGGGCATTTGACGGCCAAGTCTCGCATCACGTGTACCACCTGCGCCAGACGTTTGCTCCGGACTGCGGTGAACAAGGTGAGAAGCGCTTAACCTTTCAAATAATGGGGATTCTAGGGTGAGACGCTGGAAACAGAGTAGTACCCGAGAAAACTGACGCGAACGTTTATTTTTGAGGGCTGACCGGCGCCCTCATAAAAAAAAAAATGGCGTTATCGGCCGCTCTCAATAGCCCACGAGCGTTTCCGACGGAACGCGGCAAGCAGAGAAGTGTGGACGCGTCGCGCGTTCCCGTAAAAGCTCCAAATCCGGACAAGTATGGAGGCGTTTACAGGCAGCGTGTTAACGTTTATGATTTTGGCGTAAGCGCAGGACGACGGCAAAGAAATAACTGGAGCTGGACGGACGCAGACAGCAGCAAAACGATCGCGCGTACTGATACCTACCACCAAGAAAGCTGTACAACGCCAGCCGCTGACTGAGAGTGCGTGCGGACGAAACCCTCGAGCCTTGCGTTTCTGGCCCCTGCACTCTCTATAGAAGTATAAAGATTGGACGCGCGGTCCGTTTTTTTTTTTTAATTGAGCACATTCTCACGCGATGCTGATGTTACAGCAACACGTTGTTTATTGCGGGTAATGTGGTTGGCCGCACCGTGTGTGTTCAGCAATGTGGTCGCTTTTCAGGCGGGGTGCTGGGGCCTTGTGTGTCTCCTGGAGTTTGTTTTCTTTACCTGATTGGAGGCTGTATAGCGCACGCCTTCGTTCTTGCGTCTAGTAGTTTGCGTGTCGATTGACTGTCACGAGGTACTGGCATCTTTGCAGTTTCGGCCACCGTCGCTGAAAACCAGCGTATGTTTCCAGGTGTTACAATGCTTTGAGCCCCACATCAGCCGGCGTACGAGGCCAGCTCGTCTGGCATAGTTGTTTATTCGAGTAAAATCGGCGCACAAGACACATCGTGCGAATGGGTTTAGTAGATTCATATATAGCCTTATTTTGTATATTCACATTAGCGTCCTCTTCTGTGAATATTAAGTACTGTGCACGTACATCGCATGGGCTGACGCACGCGCTTCAGCGTTGGCAGGCACTGAAAGAATAAAAAAAACGGGCTGCGGCACCACAGACCCGGCGCTATATGCCGTGCATTGCCCAAATTCAGTGAGCTGCCAGAGTAGAAAACAACCAGGCAAACTCTTTTAGAAAAAGCTCTCTATTGACTCGCAAGGCTCTTACATGCAGGGTTGTTTTCTCTCTCACACACACACGCAAAAAACATTGACTCGTACTAAGCATGCTTCGTGCTGCATTACCTGCATTATATCGGCTTCGGAAATTCGTGTCAATTTCTAAACTGTTCAAACTTACACGTAAAGATCTATTCTCCACTTCCAGATGTACCTGGGCAAGTTCGCGTTCACCTCGAGGAAGGTGAATGAGCACCTGCTCGACTTCCACCATCTCGGGCGCTATAGTTCCACCCGGAACAGTTGCCAAGTCGGCGCACGCCGATTTCTGCGTAGCCTGGGCGTGCCCATCCCGGAGCAGCTGCGAACTTTCGGGGGCGTCCTGGCTGAGCAAGTCGGCGCGGCGGCTGCCAGCAGCTAAGGCGGCCAGTGGTACACCGGCGATGGCTCGCTCAAGCTTCGACCGCGCGACCTCGGCGGTGGGGAGCCGTTGCCTCGGCCAGCGCGCCGAGAGGAAAAGGAAATAAATATTTTTTTGTCACTTTTCCTCGTGTTCCTGTTTCGTTTAAACTAATGGCGGGGGAAAGGGGCAAGTAGGGGGCCGAGTTCAACCATCCTTTATGCATGTTAGGAGCGGCTTTTTTTTTTTTTTTTTTGAAAGAAAAAAAATGAAGAAGTGCAGCGCCTTGACTGTCTTTCTCAGTGGAGGTCACCTCAACAGCTGTGCACAGGGACGTTCGTGCCCTAGATTTTGTGCGCGTGTGGATACACGCATGCAAAACAAACATCTCCCAGGCTACGCCAGTGGTGGCGGCCGCCCCCGGAACGCTGTTTTCGGGCTGCATCGGCGTCGCGTCTTTCACGCGTTCTTTCCAGCGTACGTCGGAATCTAAAAACGGCCCAACGGAAGGACCATCACGCGGCCGTGGAAACCCGGCTTAGGCATTCACTTTTCTCGAAGTCGGAATTTTTCTAAGCTGCGGAAGTTCTTGATATCGACATATTACGAGTGCTCCAACAGATCGCTTTGAGTCCGCCAAGTCGAAAAAATTGGGGGACGCTGAGTTGAACGCGATAGCGATATCCTGTCCCTAGTGCGTACTTCAGTCATTTAGTGCATACTATGTAATGGGTAGCATGCTTTAAACGAGGAGCAATTATGCGCGCCAAATATGGGAAATGTTTTCGAACTTTCTATGCACCCACTACGTGGTGTTAAGGGAATACGCGCAGTAAGGTGTGTGCCGTTTGTAATGGGTGGCTAGCTTTAAACTATGAAATCGTTATGATAGTCACATATTCTGACGCCCGATGGCAATGTACAATTGTACCACGCAATATTCCTGGGCTATTACATGTTATATTGCGACGCCTATATAAAGGACGCTTGCGTTTGCGAAGCATGAAAGTTATTTTCACTGCATTTCCAAGCAGAGGAAATTATTTTCACAGTATATCCAAGCAGAGGCATGGTTGTGTGGTAGAACACCTGCTTGCCACGCAGACGACCCGGGTTCGATCCTCACTCGGACCCAAAAATTTTTATTATTTATTTTATTTGCATCATTCTCGATTTTTCGGTCACGGACAAGATGATGATTTTTCGCTCACAACCAACGACGCCGACACCGACGCCGACACCGACGCCGGCATTTCTGCGAAACGAGCTCTTTAACGCTATCGCGTTAATATTTCAATGAATAGGGGATGGATCGATGGATGGATGGGTGCTATGAGCGTCCCCTTTATAACAGGGCGGTGACAAGTGTGCCACCAGGCTCGACAAATAAAGAGAAAAGCTTTTAAGTGCGAAGCATTTCTTAGCGAACTTCGGCGACTTTGAGCGTATCTATCTATCTATCTATCTATCTATCTATCTATCTATCTATCTATCTATCTATCTATCTATCTATCTATCTATCTATCTATCTATCTATCTATCTATCTATCTATCTAGCCACCTACGACTTTGTGCTCTCCTGACCGTATCGATAATGGGATTTATACCAAATTTGGTATGGAATAACATGACTGTATGACGAACATAAATGGCTGGTCATATCATAAAAATCATCACTAACTTGTCATGAAAAGTATGATTTACATGCCATGCTCATGGCGCGCTCGCGGCCGTTTCGTTAGCTTGAGATGCACCAAATTTGGTATTGAGTGACATGACTGTGTGACGAACATAAATGACAAGTCGTAATATGGAAATCATGACTTGTCATGTGCGACATGACTTGCATGACACGCTCATGGCGTGCTCGCAGCCGTTTCGTTAGCTTCATATACACCAAATTTGGTATTGCGTGACATGACTGTATGACGAACATAAATGACAAGTCGTAATATGGATTAACAAAACTTGACACTCGGCGAGATGGTGCATAATTTGACGGGTAACTTGAGCGCACAGAAAAACAATCACAAGAGCGAGGTTAAGGGTCCCCCCAATATGGAAATCATGACTTGTCATGTGCGACATGACTTGCATTCCACGCTCATGACGCGCTCGCGGCCGTTTCGTTAGCTTGATATACACCAATGTTGGTATTGAGTGACATGACTGTATGACGAACATAAATGGCAAGTGTTAATATGGAAATCATGACTTGTCATGTGCGACATGACTTGCATGCCACGCTCATGACGCGCTCGCGGCCGTTTCGTTAGCTTGAGATGCACCAAATTTGGTATTGAGTGACATGATTGTATGACGAACATAAATGACAAGTCGTAATATGGAAATCATGACTTGTCATGTGCGACATGACTTGCACTCCACGCTCATGGCGCGCTCGCGGCCGTTTCGTTAGCTTGATATACACCAAATTTGGTATTGAGTGACATGACTGTATAACGAACATAAATGACAAGTCGTGATATAAAATCATGACTTGTCATGTGCGACATGACTTGCATGCCACGCTCATGGCGCGCTCGCGGCCGTTTCGTTAGCTTGATATACACCAAATTTGGTATTGAGTGACATGACTCTATGACGAACACAAATTACAGGTCGTAACATGTAAAACATGACACGTAAATTATGTAAAGCATGATTTGCTCCTTCCTGGCTGCTTTGCATTACACCGATTCCCACAGTGCGTGGGATCTGCCGGCTTTTTTCGTCTTTTCTTTTTTATCTCGATTAAATCTACCTTATTATAGAAAAAAAAAATACGAAAGTTCATAGCCCAGTTCTCTGCCCTTTACGGCAGAATGTCCTAATTTTTTCTCACTATTTATTTTTGTGCTTTCTCTCTAGTTTTCAGCCACAAATACTTTAACCGTCTCTTACTTATTTCTATCACGCGCGTGTTCAGCTTTCCATTCTCGTCCCTAAAACCCAAGGCTTCATGTAGGCTCGTGCCTGAGCGTACACTTGGGTGTATATCTCCACATTCAATTAGAACATGCTCCGTCGTTTCCTTACCTTGCTCACAGCGTATGCATTGTTCTTCTTCTTTACTAAATATCGCTTTATAACTACGCGTTCTAAGACAACCCGATCTCGCTTGAAACAGTAAAGTGCTTCCCCTTGAATTATCATTAAATGGCTCCCTCCTAATTAAACATTTTTAGCGACCTTCGACGACTTCGGGCGTATCTATCTATCTATCTATCTATCTATCTATCTATCTATCTATCTATCTATCTATCTATCTATATATCTATCTATCTATCTATCTATCTGTCTGTCTGTCTGTCTGTCTGTCTGTCTGTCTGTCTGTCTGTCTGTCTGTCTGTTTGTTTGTGCTGTCTGTATGTATGTCTATCTATCTATCTATCTATCTATCTATCTATCTATCTATCTATCTATCTATCTATCTATCTATCTATCTATCTGCCTACGACTTTGTGCTGTCCACACCGTATCGTTTAATGGGATTTATGCCAAACTTGCTATGTCATAACATGACTATATGACGAACATGATTGACTGGTCGTATCACGAAAATCATGACTAACTTGTCATGAACGGTATGGTTAACACGCCATGGCCATGGGGCTCGTATGGCCGTTTCCTTAACTCTATATATCCAAAAAGTTGATATGATGAGACATTTCTGCATGACCAACATAAATGACAGGTGGTAATATGGAAATCATGACGTGCATGTCATTTTCATCATGATTTACATGCCACGCTCATGGTGTGCTGACGGCCCTTTCTCTAGCGATTTGTGTCGATGAATCAGTAGCAATTTGTATCGATTACCATTGATTGGTTTGACTACGCTTAATTAGCCTGAACTATGATTAACTTGCCTTAACTAGACTTATTGAAGCTCATATTGGCTTATAGGAGTACTGACGCGAATTTTAAAAATTTTCGGATTGTTCTAAACAAACGTACTGGTGTCGTCCGGCATTTTTTTTTTATTCTTTTGTTAAAGATGTTCAACTAGACAGGCCTGACTGGTCTGATGCATTTTTTTGTGAGGTACCTTATGAGGTCACAATCTGTTGAAACGCCGCCGGGAAACAAACACTATATTTTAGAATCGGTGTCCGATTGCCATCATTTGTGGCCATCGGTATCGGCATGGTGTTGGAATCCTGGCGCCAAATCTCCTTCAGAAATGACCCGTATATGAGACATGGAAAAGGCTTTTTTTTTTCAAGTGGTGACGTTTGCTAACAATTTGTACAAACTACACACCCCCCCCCCACCCCCCCTGGTTTTAACTTTCTGCCCTCTCCCGGCGCTTGCGTATCTAAAGTTCGTGACTGCGGTCCGCTGCTGAGATGAGTTTGAGACCCCTGCTCTAAAGAGTATCGTAGAGCTTGGGAATACATTGGTATATCTTTAATATTGCTACCATAAAACAGCAATTTCGGTTTCGAGGGGGTGGCTTCTCAGTGACGTGTCAGAGCAGTGTGACGTCGCGGGAAACATTATAATAATATCTGAGGTTTTACGTCCAAAAACCACGATATGATTATAAGAGACGCCGTAGTGGAGGGCTCCGGAAATTTCAACCATCTGGTGTATGCGTGCTTTAACGTGCACTGACACCGCACAGTACACGGACCTCTACCATTTCGCCTCCATCGAAATGCGACCGCCGCGGCCGGGATCGAACCCGCGACCGTAGGGTCAGCAGCCGAGCACCGTAGCCACTGTTCCACCGACGCGGACGCCACGGGAAAACCGTAACTGGCAACGTACTAGCGGAAAATATGTCATTTGCTCGTGGTGCATGTAAACAACGATGAGTGAGTGAATTGTCGTCCAGTGACCCCGACAGTGATTTTTGCGATTTAGGCTGCATGCAGAACGCAGAGCTCGCAAACTTAGGAACCGTCTTGTCTCGTCGCGATAATGTCCATTGCAGTGGAGCTGTCTTGCAGATGCTCAGCGACGAAAACATTGAAATCAAAATAAAATATTTTATACGTGTTGTCTGATTCCGGTTGTGTGGAGACAAGCTGGCCCGAGTGTCTATTCACTCCGCACTGCCTAACGAAAAGCTTAACTTCCCCTGTGCGGAGTAGCAGGCTAGAGCGAACTAGCTCAGGCCGACCTCTCTGCCTTCTAATAAATCATTCACTCTCTCTCTTAACAGCCCAGCTGTAATAGCAGCTTCACACAGCGATTACGCCATGCAGCAACGGCGAGACAAGTATTTAATTCGTGCAAGATTTAGTTCGACAGCATGTTCACTGCCAGAGAGAAAAAAAATGCCTGGTCATGTGTTACGACAAGTCAACAACTAACCTCGCATATCTTGCTGCGGTTGGTCGGGTGCCAGCGGTCGCCTTTCACTTATGCCTCCCATTTTTTTCTTCGCCCGCTGTTACGAGGGAAGCGAAACACCCGTTGGCCTTTCGTATGTGAACTGGTACACAGTGATCTCAGTGACTTCAAAACAACGTGTTTGCAGCACCGTTCCCGCGCTAGCCACTGCTCTCCGCCTGACACTTTTGAACCAAAATGGCTGTCCGCGAAGAAACGGCGGCGCGGAGTGGGTCAAAAAGTGTCTCCACCCAGGCGAAGGTTCGTCGCAGCGCCCCCCCGTCAGTCAGTGTATAGGAGGCGCAAAAGCAGTGTGACTTTGCGCCTCCCCCCCCCCCCCCCTCCGAGTCGCAGTGGCTCTCTACCTATTATGTCAATGTATGGAGCTGACTTTGCGCAAAAGTATTGAAAGTTGGGCTAGTTGGCATGGCAGCATGTTGGGTACAGAGCGAAAAACGACGAAGACGGAAGACTGAAGGGACACAGACGAGCGCTGACTCGCAACTGAATGTTTTATTTGAGGAACACACGAACGTGAAAAGAATAAAAACAAAAAAGCAAAAACATGGAGAAAAAAGCGTATCAACATTGCGCAGAAGTGTTAAAAATGAATAGTACCAGATGCATAGCGTGTCACCTGACCGCACATGTGCTCAGTAGATATGTGAACTCTTTGTCCGTGAGATTCAACGATGCCTCACTGACGCATGCGTCATCCATTCGTTTAATATGGAATGCCTCTATCACTTCTCTAGTAAGTGATAGAGGCGCCCCCCACCGTCTTAGGTAACTAGGCGGGGAGGGGAGGGGAGAGCAGCCCCCCCCCCCCCCCCCCCCGGCCCCCCACCCGTGCGCACGCCTATGCGTATCGCTTCGCCATACCTAGCTGTTGTCGTCATCCCGAAACAGGTGTAGAAAACGTTATATCTCACACAGACACACAAAAACGCCGTAGCGCAAGCTTCGTGACTGCTGAACTGCCGCGCGACGAGACGGACAGAAAGCCCGAACTTGTTCCGCGCCCTGCAGGAAACATGACAGGTTCTTTGCGTAGATTAACGCCACCTAAATTATATTCCTTAATTAGCACGCACACCTTTCACGAAGGGTTTTCCGTACAGCCTTGCAGAATTCGAAGGCTGTCACGGACTGCCGTTTTCATTTTGGCGCCTCATAACCCTGATCCATGTTTCATGGCGCCGGTGATCGCCTTTCGCCGATGGGAAGCCGATAAAGTTAATGTTGCTGCCGGACACACCTCCCTCGAGAAATGGATCCATAAGCGGCACACGTTGTCGGCATTGCGCGAACAGAACCGTTATCAGTGCACCGTTGAGCCGCTGTAAGGGAACAGAGAGTATTGCATGTATACTTTGACTTGCCTTCTTCATAACAGTAACAATCCATGTCAGAAAATAAACACTGTGTAGCGATGCATTGGGACCTAGCAATGGGTTGCACTCTTGAGAGCCTTCTAGTGGGGCATTTGCAAAAAGGACGCCGCTCGCGCTGAGAGTTCGTGCCTGGCCGTGGCTGTCGCCATTACTCAGTATCTCCGAGTACCGGCAAATAAACGCCTTAACAACTGCTTCACGTTCTTGTTGCCCACTATTCAGCCCTGAGGAAGTTTCCGACCCGAGACATCGGTTTTTAGGGGCAAAGCTTCTTAGGGTGTGGGTCTGTCCCTCCTCTGTAGTAGTAGTAGTAGTAGTAGTAGAAGGTAGGTAGGTAGGTAGGTACCCACGTATAGTGGAATGTACCAACTCCACGTGATAAAGATGACGATGACGCCTGATGGATGGATGGATGGATGGATGGATGGATGAATGAACTTTAATGGGTCCTCATGAAGAATAAGCGCGTTCCAGTATAGTGGAATGTACCCACTACACGAGTTATGTTCGGGGCCGGCGAACGATGGCTGGTCGGTAGACGGCGCCTGACGAGGGGACAGTATGAAAAGCGGCTGCCGAGAGGGGCCATTAAGCCGTTCGCTCCTGCACACGCTTTTGTCGCCGAACCCCGCGACCTTTTTGTTCGCTGCACCTTTCGCTGGTGAATCGGCCGTGCGGCGGAAGCGTTCTCACGGAGAGCCAGACTGACAAACAAGTTGTCCCCGCCGCGGCGCCCTCCCGACAGCATGATGTGGCGGCGTGTCTTCACAGTAATTGTGGACAGGCGGCGTCACCTTGTCTCACACAAACTCGAGACGGGCGACCGGCTGTCTAGAACAGGCTTGTTGGTTCCGCGGCGGTATATTTCAGTTGTACCTTGACGGAATGACCCATTGCTTCCGTAGCTGGTTTCCGGCAAGTTGAGGACAGCAAAGTGTGAGAACGTGGAGGCGGAGATACGTCTCTGAGAGAAAGAATGTTGTTTGCTTCATTGGTGGAGCATCAGAAGGGGTTGGTCTCACAAGGCGGTCTCAGACGAGACGGAAGAGATTTAAGGGAGAGAAGAGGGGAGGAGAGGAGCTTGGTGCTCGTGGAGATCGGGAAGAGTGGACAGAGGTCGTGCTTGGCGCCGACTCTGATCCAGGGATCGAGAACTGACTGTTGATTATTGCAGTGTGTTAAGGGCTTGCAAGGAATCGAGCCCAGTTGTCATTGCGAGGTTGGTTTAGTGGCCGCCCCGGCCTTTGCTTGTAAATAAGTGTTGACGTGTAAATAAACTGAAGTTTGCCAGGAAGTGAGCAACCTGTCCAGTCCTTCAACGTGTCGCCGTGGTCCTCCGAACCATCGGGATCACCTCCATCACCCAATCTTAACTACACGTGATAACGATGTAGCTGATGAGCATGAAGTATAAGCGCGTTCCAGACCACACATTCTCTTTCTGCCATGGATGAAAACGATCGTGAACGCGCTCTCGCCCTCGAAAGGCAAAACGGCAACGCCGACAACAAACGTTCCCCTGAGCTTAACGTCATATATGAGGAAAACAAAATCATGGGAACCCCCTCCTTGTGGTCCGTAGAGCTCTTGAACAAAATCATCATCTACCCCATATGTAAATAATAAAACATTGTGTATATACTTTATCAATTTGTAAATAATGAAACATTCTGTGTATACTGTATCTACAATCACACCACACCCCCCGCGTTTGTGTGTCAGGTCTTTGTATGATGATCGAGTGGGCAAAATTTACGGGGATTGACGGTTTACCAGATTACTTCCGGAGCTTCGCCCATTCATAATCACTCACTTCGTGGATATGGCGTGATTTTTTTGTCCTCCTTGTAGGGTAAAGCAGTGTTCGCACTTTTTCTCCCACCTTGGTTGGTGCTCCTTTGCTTCAACCATAAGAATCTTTTCCAACAAGACAGACTTCCTTCGTATGCTCACGTTTACTATACACTTTCAGAACGCCTTATCACAATAATTGTTGCGCAGCAATTATTGTGATAAGCTCAGTTGAAGCAGATATATCAATTTATATGATTAACTCGCATTTTTTTACATTATTCAGCTCCCTATTTCAGACGATAATGTCTCGGATGCAAGGGCAAAAGGCAGATGTGCTCTGCCGGACGGGACCCTAGCACCCGATTGCACTCTCAGAGCATGGGCAAATAGAAATAACATTATACACTAATACATACAGGCGAAGTTTCATAGAGGGGAGCAAAATGCATAGTTTTACAATTATAAAAAGAAAAGTCATGAAACAACAAATAACAAAACTTAAAGAACACTGCACACACGACTTATTAAGCATGAGGGCAGGAGAGTAGGTAAGTTCTGGCATTTTCTTTTAAAGTGCTCGTGGACAGTGATTTCTGTATAATTTTATGGCCTATGTATGTTTGTTGAGAAGATTTGGAATCTACGGCGGCAGAACTTACGGCTCTGCGTTGTGCCCTAGAGTACATCGATTCTGAGAGACCGTGCAAATGGGCTGTTTTCTGCGACTCAAAAGCGGCCTTACAGTGTGTGCGGTCAGCTCTCCGACGCGGATGCCACGAACAGCTTATATACGAAATTATCAGGATCCATCACCGCGTCAAAGAAAAAGGCCACGAGATTGACTTTCAGTGGCTACCTGGTCACTGCGGGATCAGTGGCAATGTTTCTGCAGACAACGCGGCTCGTACATCGCATGAACAAGAGACTACCGTTCGGATTCCTCTTTCTGGGACAGACGCTGCTAGGCAGCTTCGTCACCTGGCGTCACCGTCTATGCTTGGCGGTGACGCCTTTTTCTCATTATGAACGTCGCTCCACGAGGTACTTTCTACCATAAATCGAAACATAGGAAGATTAGCTTGATTGAAACTACGGTATACTATTTGTTGATCTGGCAGTTTTTTTTTTTCGTTTTCTCATTAGTCTAGGAAAAAAGCAAAATAAAGGTAGGTGGTCGCTTAAATCATGTGAGTACTCCACATAGAACACAAGTCAACAAATGATTTGTGACACACCGATATAGTAACGTATCATTCTCCATGGTTATTCTCGTTGGTGATTGGATAACTATTGCGCAGTGAAATCTATCAATGGCCTCATAAAATAAACGTCGTGGAGAGCTGTTTTTATATGTGAAGCATCTTATGGCGAAGCTTAATCCGGTGGTGGTGTGCCGCGTGACCACCCTTACTGCGCATGCGCAAACCCTTTCAAAAAAAAAATAAAAATACAAAACCTCCTCTCCCCCTCTCTCTCCTCTAGGCATCCCTCCCCGCGGCAACCACACCCTCACTGCGCATGCGCCTGCACTCCTCTCTCCCCTCCTACGCTCCCCTTCTCTCCTCTAGGCATCCCTGCCCGCGGCGACCACACTCCCACTGCGCATGCGCGTCCCCGCTCTCTCTCCTCTCCCGCGCCCCTTGTTCCTCCTTTATTTGCAACAAGCGCGATGAAAGAACAGCGACGCCCATTTAGATTATCTTTTCGAGGTTGGCATCACATGCAATCTCTATTTCCGGTTCACCGCTGCACTTGCGCATGAACAGCTTCCGATTGCTGTGCCAGGCGTATTCATACCTTTGCCCTCATCATCCACAGGAGCTTTTTGTTCTGCGCTGTTAAATTGTCAATAAAGTAGACCGTAGACTTAGATTGCCTCGTACTTTGCCTCTTTGCTATCCACTGATCCTTCATTACACGCGAAGAAAAACGAACCAGCACTGCTGGGGTTTCGCCACCTTTAGTTGATAGTCTTTGAAGGCCTTCTACACCTTCTTTAGTCAACTGAGGCAGCTCTATGTCCTGTGCAATAGCATTGATCATTTGTGACAGATTTTCATTTTCGGCCTGCGCAAGACCATTTACTTCTAAATTGTTCCTTCAACTACATTGTTCCGGGCTGTTTATTTGTTGTAGTAATTCCACGACTTCCCGATCTGTGTTCATCGTCTTAATCTTTTCAACTCTTTTCTTTAAAGCAACAATCTCAGTTGACTGAAGCTTTATATCTTATAATGATTTATCGTACTCTCTGAAAGATGCTGGACAGACTTTTCCATACTTCCCACAGTTTCTTTGACCTGGAAAAGGACATCTAGCTTCTGTTTGAATTCGGGCAGTTAAGGATGCTTTTTGTTGGTTTCTATTAGCATCTTGTCAATGAGGGACTGCTCATTTTGCGCCTGCATTGCAACTTTTGGAGGGCCTCGAGCAGCTAACATTACACATGTCTGACATTTCCAGCCTTTTTTTACCAGTGTCTTCCATTGCTTTGTAGTTTGTCTTATTAGTACCGGAACAGGAAACCACATGATAATCATAACCGCATTCTGAACAGGTAACGCACGAGCCATCTGTTGGAAGTGACCGATTACAAATCCGACATATATCGGAAGCAGAATTAGCCATTGCAATCACGAAGAAAAAATGTAAGTTGGCTTTCCTGCAAAAACACTTTCCGAAATGAAAACTCGTTCGCAGAATGCTTTTCTGACTCAAAGCGTGTTGTTCCTTCCACATTACAGCGAGGATGCGCGACCACCACAAAGGCTTTTAAAAAGTTACTGCAGCAATGTCACGCACTTGGTGACTGAGCCTGTATTGTACGGGTCACTGTTGGTTGTGAGAAGCCGCTCATAAAACGCGAAACTGCTGCGCACCGTGAAAACTGAGTCACGACCATTGTTCAGAAAAGGCGGCAGAATCAGTGCGGTGCCGTTGAGTAAAAACGTTTCGACTTGCTCACTACATACGCGACGCATGCGGCTCATAGCTTTGTCCGAGTATTTTGTGCCGATTATTTACGCTTTCGCAAGATGAAGCTTGCTAAGAAAATAAACACCTCGCTAAGAACTAACGCGAGCCCATATCTCGAAAAAGATTGCACTGCATTTTCATCCTTACTACTCAGTGATCGACCTCATGAATATTTGGCGCGTAGGCGTCGAATTAACGTTAGCTTTTTATGAATGGTTTCAGGATAATTGAAAATTTTTTATGTGGTGAATTAGTAATGCACTGTTCACGCCTTTGTGTATGTCTTCTAGTTTTTTTTACTAATTTTATGAAGAAATGCGTTTTGCATTACGTTACGTAAACAAGTTTATTGCTGCTTATATTGGCGATAAGAGAGTTGCGTCATATCTAAATCGGCACTTTCGCCCTTTATTATCACATGTGTCCCACTTGTGTCAAAAATGATTTGTGGTCCACACGAAGGCGTGTGGCCAAATTTCAGAAATCCATGATGAGTGTGGATCACAAAACATCTTTTTTTTCAGGAATGGGCTCGCGTCTTGCGTGGAATATCCACTGGCCTTTCCAGCGCCGGTGTAGTACGGCGGGGTGGCTACCGCCAGCATATCCACTGGTTCACACCAGGATGTCACCACTGTAATCTCCGTCTGCTTATACTATATATGACTACACTGTACTATAGCGTGCTTGTACTGCACCATTGTACCTTTATACAATATGGTCCCCGCGTGAACTTTTTCTACTAGACCTCCTTAAACCTCCTACCTCTCCGACCATCAACCTTTCACACCTGACCTTCCTGACCTCCGGCCTCCAACCTTTGACCTGCGCAGACTGGACCTAGACTCCATGTGGCAGGGACAAAGTGGGTTTACGTACACAACAGACCGTCTCAAGGCCGCTGCCGAACCTCCTGCTTCACATTCTGAAGTCGAATCGCTGGCTCCTTATTGGCTACTGTGTCGCGACAGCAGCGCCAACTGGGGCCGCCCACCGGCAGCGAGATACGAAACACGTATAATCCCCACCTCCCACGAACATAGTCGGTGTACTGCCGGCCACGCTAATGGTGACTGTTATTAGTCTCTGGTCCCATATATGCGGTGATCTTTGGCGTTACATATCAAGGAGGCACAAAGCTAGCCAAGTTGACGCGACATTGAATTACAAACGTACGCCAGAAATGTCTTGAATCTTGAGGAGAATGTAGTGTTACACTCACCCGGCGGCGCCGGTTGGTCGGGTGCCAGCGGTCGCCTTTCACTTATGCCTCCCATTTTTTTCTTCGCCCGCTGTTACGAGGGAAGCGAAACACCCGTTGGCCTTTCGTATGTGAACTGGTACACAGTGATCTCAGTGACTTCAAAACAACGTGTTTGCAGCACCGTTCCCGCGCTAGCCACTGCTCTCCGCCTGACACTTTTGAACCAAAATGGCTGTCCGCGAAGAAACGGCGGCGCGGAGTGGGTCAAAAAGTGTCTCCACCCAGGCGAAGGTTCGTCGCAGCGCCCCCCCGTCAGTCAGTGTATAGGAGGCGCAAAAGCAGTGTGACTTTGCGCCTCCCCCCCCCCCCCCCCCCGATACGCACGCCTATGCGTATCGCTTCGCCATACCTAGCTGTTGTCGTCATCCCGAAACAGATGTAGAAAACGTTATATCTCACACAGACACACAAAAACGCCGTAGCGCGAGCTTCGTGACTGCTGAACTGCCGCGCGACGAGACGGACAGAAAGCCCGAACTTGTTCCGCGCCCTGCAGGAAACATGACAGGTTCTTTGCGTAGATTAACGCCACCTAAATTATATTCCTTAATTAGCACGCACACCTTTCACGAAGGGTTTTCCGTACAGCCTTGCAGAATTCGAAGGCTGTCACGGACTGCCGTTTTCATTTTGGCGCCTCATAACCCTGATCCATGTTTCATGGCGCCGGTGATCGCCTTTCGCCGATGGGAAGCCGATAAAGTTAATGTTGCTGCCGGACACACCTCCCTCGAGAAATGGATCCATAAGCGGCACACGTTGTCGGCATTGCGCGAACAGAACCGTTATCAGTGCACCGTTGAGCCGCTGTAAGGGAACAGAGAGTATTGCATGTATACTTTGACTTGCTTTCTTCATAACAGTCACAATCCATGTCAGAAAATAAACACTGTGTAGCGATGCATTGGGACCTAGCAATGGGTTGCACTCTTGAGAGCCTTCTAGTGGGGCATTTGCAAAAAGGACGCCGCTCGCGCTCAGAGTTCGTGCCTGGCCGTGGCTGTCGCCATTACTCAGTATCTCCGAGTACCGGCAAATAAACGCCTTAACAAATTGGTGGAGAGTGCTGTGCTCCCATTCGATGCCTGTGGAGCTTCGATCTCGTACCCTGCCATCTACCATGCCCCAAGACGCTTCTCAGCAAATGCCTCCCCCCCATGCCGCCCACTTGTCCCGGTGTCCCACGCATCCGCGATCCACCGATCTTCACTGGCGCCGATAGCACCGATGTGGAGGACTGGCTGGCACTTTACGAGCGCGTGAGCATCCCCAACAAATGGGACGAGGACGGAAAGTTGACCAACTTGGTATTTTACCTTGCGGGAGTAGCAAGTTTGTGGTATAACAACCACGCGTCTGATTTTGCGACTTGGTCCGATTTCAAGACCGCCATCATCAACGTTTTTGGCCGCCCCGCCGTTCGCAAGCTGAAAGCCGAACAGCGATTACGCGAACGTGCTCAGCAGGCCGGTGAATCATTCACCAGCTATATCGAAGATGTCCTCGACTTGTGTAAGAAAGCTAACGGAACCATGTCTGAGCCCGAGAAGATCCGCAACGTTATGAAAGGTATTGATGAAGATGCCTTCACCATGCTGCTCGCCAAGAACCCTGCCACAGTGGCTGAGGTCATCACGCTGTGCCAGAGCTACGAGGAGCTCCGCCGGCAGCGTTCGATGACCCGTCGCTCCCCTTCACGAGGTGCAGAGCTTGCTGGATTGGTGGCCACCTCTGACCAGACGGCGTTGCTGACAGAGCTCAAGTCCTTCATCCGTGAGGAAATCGCACGGCAGTTCTCGCTCCTGGCCTTTGCCCACCCGCCGGCCGTTCAGCAATCGGCGACCACCCTTCTTCCTCCCCTCCGCCGAGTGATTGAGCAAGAAATTTCGGAGGTCATGCCGTCGTACCACCAGCAACCTCCGGCTCCTGCGCCCCAGAGTTACGCCCACGTTGTCGCCAGGCCGCCTCAAGTACTTCCGGCGGCCGCACCTTTGACTTACGCCGAAGCCGCCGCTCGACCTCCATCCACCGAAGCGGTGTGCCGGCTACGTATGCTGACGTCGTCCCTAGGCCTCGACTTCAGCCCACCATCCAGCCATTCCAGCCGCAGTTCCGTCCGTCAGGTCTTGCGACATGGGCGCGACCTACCCCGGCGAACCAATGGCGCACACCCGACAACCGGCCCATCTGCTTTGCATGCGGTTAGGCCGGTCACGTTGCGCGTTATTGCTTTCGGGTGCAACCGCCTCCTGTCCCGTCACCTGCCGCTGGCCAGCTGAGCCGTCCCTTTCACTACTCACCCCCCGTCTATGCCACCGACGTCTCGCCCACCTTCATCTCCTCGTAGGTCCACGTCTCCACGGCGTCGATACCTGTCACCCATGCGGCCAAGTTCGGCCGCTCAAGAGCAGGAAAACCAGTCGTCGCAGTCCACGAGGCAAGGGCTGCGACGCTATCGAACTGTGAAAGCCCTCAGAGAAACCCATCGAATGTCGTTGACGTGTTTGTGGACGGTGTTCGCTTATCTGCCCTTATCGATACTGGAGCTGCCGTATCCGTTATGGACGCAAAACTTTGCCGCTTACTCCGAAAAGTGACGACGCCACTTTCTGGGATGTCCCTCCGTACCGCTAGTTCGCAGAGTATTCACCCTACAGCAGTGTGCACTGCTCGCGTCGTCATTCAGGAAGTTCTGTATGTCGTCGAGTTCATCATCATTACTGCATGCTCTCACGACGTCATCCTGGGATGGGATTTTTTCTCCCGCCACGACGCCGTCATTCATTGTGCCTCCGCCGAAATCGAACTCTCGCCCTTCTCACATTTGACGCCAGTAGATAGTCCCTCGGCACTGAGCAAGATCCTCGTCAAAGACGATACGACAGTGCCTCCAAGCTCGTCAACGGCTGTGTCGGTCTACTGCGCCGGTCTCTCCGACACAATTGCACTCCTTTCGCCATCTGACCGTGGTTGCAGTAGGAAAGGGTTGCTGGTACCTTTCGCGACCGTGCAAGTAACTCAGGGCAACACCGCTATTTTTGTGACCAACCCATTCCCGTACATGGTTACGCTGGTTCGAGGGGAATGTCTCGGCAGAGTGGAACCCGTCGACGAAGCACAAGTCCTGGACGTACCCGATGACTCGCACTGTCCCATTTCTCGTACCATCAGTGCTATTTCCGCGTCTGATCCGTCACCTGCGGACGTATTTGGTCCCTCCATTGCTGATAACCTTACGTCGGTCCAGCGTTCCCAGCTTCTGGGCCTGCTGCAAGAATTTCGTTCTTCTTTCGATGTCGGGCAAACTTCTCTTGGTCGCACGTCCGCTGTTACACATCGCATCGACACTGGCGCCCAGCCACCGTTACGGCAACGTCCATATCGCGTGTCGCCTGCCGAACGTCGGGTAATTAATGAGCAAGTGGAAGACATGCTCCGACGAGACGTAATTCGGCCTTCGGACAGCCCATGGGCGTCTCCTGTTGTTCTCGTTGCGAAGAAGGACGGTTCTGTGCGGTTCTGTGTGGACTACCGACGCCTCAACAAGATCACTCGTAAGGACGTGTATCCACTACCGCGAATAGACGACGCGATTGACAGCCTGAAAGGAGCAGAATTCTTTTCATCTCTCGATTTGCGCTCAGGGTACTGGCAAGTACCTATGGCTCAAGACGCTCGGCCGAAGACCGCCTTTGTCACGCCCGACGGCTTGTACGAATTCAACGTCATGCCGTTTGGGCTGTGCAATGCGCCCGCCACCTTTGAGCGCATGATGGATACCGTTCTGCGCAACCTGAAATGGCACACGTGCCTGTGCTACCTCGACGACGTCGTCGTTTTCGCCCCGGACTTCTCCACGCATCTTCAGCGCCTGCGGCATGTTTTGACGCGCCTGAGTGACGCCGGTCTGCAACTGAACCTAAAGAAGTGCCGATTTGCAGCACGGCAGCTGACAATACTCGGCTACGTCGTGTCCAAGGACGGAATTCTCCCCGATCCAGCCAAGCTTCGGGCCGTGACCGAGTTCCCAAAGCCGACGTCCGTCAAGGAACTGCGGAGTTTCGTAGGACTGTGTTCCTACTTTCGGCGCTTCATTCGAAACTTCGCGACGATCATATCACCACTGACGAAGCTCCTTGGAAGTAACGGGCCCCTTAATTCGTGGTCATCCGAGTGCGACGACGCATTCGCCAAGCTCCGCCATTTGTTGACGTCCCCTCCCATACTACGCCACTACGACCCTACGGCCCCAACGGAGGTGCACACAGACGCCAGCGGTGTAGGCCTCGGCGCTGTCCTGGCGCAGCGCAAACCCGGATTCCCCGAATATGTCGTGGCATACGCAAGCCGTACGCTCACGAAAGCCGAGACAAATTACACCGTCACGGAAAAAGAGTGCCTGGCGATCGTCTGGGCCCTTACAAAGTTTCGACCCTATTTGTATGGTCGCCCATTCGATGTCGTCACCGACCATCACGCACTATGCTGGCTGTCGTCTTTGAAGGATCCCTCAGGGCGTCTCGCCCGCTGGGCTCTTCGCCTGCAAGACTACGACATCCGCGTGCTGTACCGCAACGGACGCAAGCATGCTGACGCCGACGCCCTCTCGCGCTCCCCTCTGCCTGACGACAAAGCCCCCTGCTCAGTATCGTCCATTGCTGTTTCTGTCATCGATGTGCACGTCATCGCTACCGAACAGCGCAAGGATAATTGGATCGCCTCGCTGATCGACCTGCTCTCTGATCCGTCGACAACGCCATCCACTCGCGCCTTGTGTCGTCAAGCTCACCATTTCGCCATACGTGACGGCCTACTGCATCGACGCAATTACAACGCCGACGGCCAGCAGTGGCTACTCGTGATACCCCGCAGTCTGCGGTCGGAAATATGTGAGTCATTCCACTCTGATCCACAATGCGCGCACTCTGGGGTGTCGAAAACTTACCACCGCATTCGGCAACGCTACTTCTGGCGAGGGATGTACCGCTACGTGCAGAAGTTCGTTCGCTCCTGCCTCGACTGCCAACGCCGCAAACCGTCAACACACGTGTCCCCAGCCGGTCTACAACCGTTACCTTGCCCTGACCGTCCATTTGGGCGCGTGGGTATCGATTTGTATGGACCACTTCCTCTGACGTCGGCTGGTAACCGTTGGGCCATCGTCGCCGTAGACCATCTGACGCGATACGCCGAAACCGCCGCCCTCCCTGCGGCTACTGCGCGCGATGTTGCCTCTTTCCTGCTGCACCGATTCATACTGCGTCACGGTCCACCCCAGGAGCTTCTCAGCGATCGAGGCCGTGTCTTCCTCTCGGAAGTCGTCGAAGCCATCCTCAAGGAGTGCCATTCTGGCCACCGCAAAACTGCTGCTTACCACCCGCAGACAAATGGCCTCACCGAACGCTTTAACCGCACCCTCGGCGACATGCTTTCGATGTACGTCGCCGCCGACCACACGAATTGGGATGCTATACTGCCCTTCGTCACCTACGCTTACAATACCGCCCCTCAGAGCACTACTGGTTTTTCACCCTTCCTCTTACTATACGGACGGCACCCGTCGCACACCATCGACACGATACTCCCGTACACGCCGGACCCATCTGAGTGTGCCCCAATTTCTGACACAGCCAGGCTTGCTGAAGAGTGTCGCGAGCTCGCCAAGACCTTCACGACGAAAGAACAAGAGCGACAGAAGAGTATTCGTGATGGTTCCGCCACTTCTGAGCCCACGTTCCACCCTGGAGCGCTCGTCTGGCTCTCGGTCCATACCTCCGCAGCTGGCCTCTCTTCAAAACTACTGCCGAAATACGAAGGCCCCTACCGTGTCATCGAGCGCACATCTCCGGTCAACTACTTGATCGAACCCATCGAACAATCTTCGGACATGCGCCGTCGAGGGCGCGACATTGTCAACGTGGAGCGCCTGAAGGCCTACTATGACCCGCTCATAGTGACAAGCTGTTAGGTCGCCCGGCGGCTCCCTTTTCGTCCCCGGGGTAATTGTAGCGATGCATTGGCACCTAGCAATTGGTTGCACTCTTGAGAGCCTTCTAGTGGGGCATTTGCAAAAAGGACGCCGCTCGCGCTGAGAGTTCGTGCCTGGCCGTGGCTGTCGCCATTACTCAGTATCTCCGAGTACCGGCAAATAAACGCCTTAACAACTGCTTCACGTTCTTGTTGCCCACTATTCAGCCCTGAGGAAGTTTCCGACCCGAGACATCGGTTTTTAGGGGCAAAGCTTCTTAGGGTGTGGGTCTGTCCCTCCTCTGTAGTAGTAGTAGTAGTAGTAGTAGAAGGTAGGTAGGTAGGTAGGTACCCACGTATAGTGGAATGTACCAACTCCACGTGATAAAGATGACGATGACGCCTGATGGATGGATGGATGGATGGATGGATGGATGAATGAACTTTAATGGGTCCTCATG
Source organism: Rhipicephalus appendiculatus (assembly GCA_030522465.1). Lineage (NCBI taxonomy): Eukaryota > Metazoa > Arthropoda > Arachnida > Ixodida > Ixodidae > Rhipicephalus > Rhipicephalus appendiculatus. The sequence continues at coordinate 31,277 of JALIZH010022699.1, forward strand.
AAGAATAAGCGCGTTCCAGTATAGTGGAATGTACCCACTACACGAGTTATGTTCGGGGCCGGCGAACGATGGCTGGTCGGTAGACGGCGCCTGACGAGGGGACAGTATGAAAAGCGGCTGCCGAGAGGGGCCATTAAGCCGTTCGCTCCTGCACACGCTTTTGTCGCCGAACCCCGCGACCTTTTTGTTCGCTGCACCTTTCGCTGGTGAATCGGCCGTGCGGCGGAAGCGTTCTCACGGAGAGCCAGACTGACAAACAAGTTGTCCCCGCCGCGGCGCCCTCCCGACAGCATGATGTGGCGGCGTGTCTTCACAGTAATTGTGGACAGGCGGCGTCACCTTGTCTCACACAAACTCGAGACGGGCGACCGGCTGTCTAGAACAGGCTTGTTGGTTCCGCGGCGGTATATTTCAGTTGTACCTTGACGGAATGACCCATTGCTTCCGTAGCTGGTTTCCGGCAAGTTGAGGACAGCAAAGTGTGAGAACGTGGAGGCGGAGATACGTCTCTGAGAGAAAGAATGTTGTTTGCTTCATTGGTGGAGCATCAGAAGGGGTTGGTCTCACAAGGCGGTCTCAGACGAGACGGAAGAGATTTAAGGGAGAGAAGAGGGGGAGGAGAGGAGCTTGGTGCTCGTGGAGATCGGGAAGAGTGGACAGAGGTCGTGCTTGGCGCCGACTCTGATCCAGGGATCGAGAACTGACTGTTGATTATTGCAGTGTGTTAAGGGCTTGCAAGGAATCGAGCCCAGTTGTCATTGCGAGGTTGGTTTAGTGGCCGCCCCGGCCTTTGCTTGTAAATAAGTGTTGACGTGTAAATAAACTGAAGTTTGCCAGGAAGTGAGCAACCTGTCCAGTCCTTCAACGTGTCGCCGTGGTCCTCCGAACCATCGGGATCACCTCCATCACCCAATCTTAACTACACGTGATAACGATGACGCTGATGACCATGAAGTATAAGCGCGTTCCAGACCACACATTCTCTTTCTGCCATGGATGAAAACGATCGTGAACGCGCTCTCGCCCTCGAAAGGCAAAACGGCAACGCCGACAACAAACGTTCCCCTGAGCTTAACGTCATATATGAGGAAAACAAAATCAGGGGAACCCCCTCCTTGTGGTCCGTAGAGCTCTTGAACAAAATCATCATCTACCCCATATGTAAATAATAAAACATTGTGTATATACTTTATCAATATGTAAATAATGAAACATTTTGTGTATACTGTATGTACAATCACACCACACCCCCGCGTTTGTGTGTCAGGTCTTTGTATGATGATCGAGTAGGCAAAATTTACGGGGATTGACGGTTTACCAGATTACTTCCGGAGCTTCGCCCACTCATCATCATTCACTTCGTGGATATGGCGTGATTTTTTTTGTCCTCCTTGTAGGGTAAAGCAGTGTTCGCACTTTTTCTCCCACCTTGGTTGGTGCTCCTTTGCTTCAACCATAAGAATCTTTTCCAACAAGACAGACTTCCTTCGTATGCTCACGTTTACTATACACTTTCAGAACGCCTTATCACAATAATTGTTGCGCAGCAATTATTGTGGTAAGCTCAGTTGAAGCAGATATATCAATTTATATGATTAACTCGCATTTTTTTTACATTATTCAGCTCCCTATTTCAGACGATAATGTCTCGGATGCAAGGGCAAAAGGCAGATGTGCTCTGCCGGACGGGACCCTAGCACCCGATTGCACTCTCAGAGCATGGGCAAATAGAAATAACATTATACACTAATACATACAGGCGAAGTTTCATAGAGGGGAGCAAAATGCATAGTTTTACAATTATAAAAAGAAAAGTCATGAAACAACAAATAACAAAACTTAAAGAACACTGCACACACGACTTATTAAGCATGAGGGCAGGAGAGTAGGTAAGTTCTGGCATTTTCTTTTAAAGTGCTCGTGGACAGTGATTTCTGTATAATTTTATGGCCTATGTATGTTTGTTGAGAAGATTTGGAATCTACGGCGGCAGAACTTACGGCTCTGCGTTGTGCCCTAGAGTACATCGATTCTGAGAGACCGTGCAAATGGGCTGTTTTCTGCGACTCAAAAGCGGCCTTACAGTGTGTGCGGTCAGCTCTCCGACGCGGATGCCACGAACAGCTTATATACGAAATTATCAGGATCCATCACCGCGTCAAAGAAAAAGGCCACGAGATTGACTTTCAGTGGCTACCTGGTCACTGCGGGATCAGTGGCAATGTTTCTGCAGACAACGCGGCTCGTACATCGCATGAACAAGAGACTACCGTTCGGATTCCTCTTTCTAGGACAGACGCTGCTAGGCAGCTTCGTCACCTGGCGTCACCGTCTATGCTTGGCGGAGTGGAACACGCCAAGCATAAGACACACTCGACTACACCAAATCAACCCAACGCTGGAACTGCGACCTCCAGCCGGACTTCGTCGGCGTGAAGCCTCACTTCTTTGTCGGCTTTGGTTGGGGGTGGCCTTTACGAAAGCATACACGCCATTAATTGGAGTGACCGACAGTTCGGAATGCGAGGTCTGCGGCACCGAGGAAGACATTGATCATCTTTATGCCGCTGCCCCCGATTTGCCTCAGAAAGACGAACGCTTTCTAATATTGCCACGCGCGTTTCTTTTACTGTATTCGGTTTACGCCCACAAAGACTGTGAACAAACCGCGCCTGCAGTGTTCGAGAAGGTTCACGATTCTAGTAGATCATTTTGTTAAGATTGCGCGCAAGACGCGAACACCCAAGATTATTCGAGAGCTTGCGCGACGACCAGAGATAAGACAAGAATGTTCGACGCGTGAGTTATAAAAGCCGGCGCGTTCTAACGATGTTCAGTTAATCGACGGCCGACGCTTTGTTCGCCGCTATCACTGCCAGTGTGTAGTGTTGTAGTCTGACCTTCAGTTTTCCGGCCACAAGTTCGGCCTAATAAAGAGTTTCTTCTGTGACACGCCGACTTTTGCCTTCGTCGACGTCACGACCACGTGACATCTGGTGGAGGTGCTTCCTGGTCCATGCACCGAACGCCCCCCCCTCCAGCCGTGTGCCAAGCCCGCATCGTGAAGAAGACATCGACGCCAGCTTCGATCAGCGAGCTAGCCGCAGGCAACGAGGGCTACCTCCAGAGTACGGGCTTCTACCTGACCAGACTCGGAAGACCAAGGCCACGACCACTACTGCAGAGACGATGACCACCCCTGTTCCGCCTGCACCAATCCTGCTCCGGCAACCCAAGGAGCCGCCAACTTTCGCGGTTCACCACTCGAAGACCCGGAGAGCTGGCTTGAACGGTTCGACCGCGTCGCCATCTTCAACAACTGGACAAACGATGACAAGCTGCGGCACGTTTATTTTGCCCTGCAAGATTCCGCTCGGACATGGTTCGAGAACCGAAAAGCAACACTCCGGACCTGGGACCTTTTTCGTGCCGCATTTCTGGAGACCTTCACAAACGTCGTCCGGAAGGAAAGAGCCGAAACCTTGCTGGAGAGCCGTGTACAGCTCCCAAATGAGAACGTCGGGATGTACACAGAAGAAATGACGCTCCTGTTTCGTCATGCTGACCCCGCTATGTCCGAGGAGAAGAAGCTTCGCTTTCTGATGCGGGGAGTTAAGCAGGAACTGTTCGCCGGCCTTGTACGCAACCCACCCAAGACGGTCATGGAATTCGTCTCAGAGGCCACGACGATTGAAAAGGCCCTCGAAATGCGTACGAGGCAGTACAACCGCCGCATTCCGACGACGAACTACGGGCAGGTTCAGTCATTTCAATCGGACGACTTGCGCGAGACTATACGAGCGATCGTGCGGGGAGGAACTGCGAATGCTGATGCCTTCGCCACAACCTCAAGTGGATTCGATCGCAGACATTGTCCGCGAGGAAGTTCGACAGTCGCTCGGAATACCCGAAGCACCGCAGCCTCAGCCGGAAGCTATGAGCTACGCCGCTGCAGTCCGCCGCAACGCTCCCCCAAGGCCGCGTCATGAAGCTGCACCCCAACAGTTCCGCCGCCAGACTCCGCCGCCATCACCATCGACGCCATACCGCCCGCCAACCGGCCAGCGCTACGCTCCGAGGAAGACCGACGTTTGGCGGGCCCCTGACAACCGCCCGCTGTGCTACCATTGTGGAGAAGCCGGCCACACATACCGCCGCTGCCAGTACCGCCAAATGGGCCTACGCGGCTTCGCCGTCAACGCAGCGCCCCCACAGCACGGCGAGCGACCACGCGACATCGCCGACTACTTGACCAGCACTGAACAGGCACCTCGACGGTCATCGCGTTCACCATCACCCGGCCGGTACATGTCGCCGCACCGCCGGCAGTACACTGGCCCAAACCGGGGCCGGTCGCCTAGCCCGTACCCGGAAAACTAGGGGCAGCAACCGTTGGAGGTGCGGTTGCTGTACGACGAACTAACGAAGACCCTCCGCCGACGACGACGACGCGACGAAACCCGCTGAACACGACGCGAAGCAGACAGAGCGCTGCCGACGGAAGCTCGCGGACTGAGGAAAACCTGACGACGCAGCATGGAAGCAGCGCAACAATTCGACGTAGCCGTGATCCGACGCCGCGAGCAAACCGCAACGCAAGGCGACGGGCTAGCGACCTCGACGTTCTCATCGACGGCCACAGTGTCACAGCTCTCGTCGACACCGGAGCCGACTATTCCGTCATTAGTGGGACGTTCGCCGCGAAGTTGAAGAAAGTGAGGACTGCTTGGGAAGGACCTGAAATCCGGACAGCCGGAGGCCACCTAGTAACGCCGGCAGGAATCTGTACAGCGAGAGTCACCATTAACAACCGCATTTATCCCGCGAGCTTCGTCGTCCTACAGCGCTGCTCGAGAGATGTCATCCTTGGTATGGACTTCCTAGGCATTCACGGAGCAGTCATCGATCTGAGATCCAAGTCGATAACGCTATCCACCGAAAAAGCACTACCGCCGCACACGCCGTCAGGAAAGCACGCCTTGAATGTGCTCGAAGACCAAGTCACCATTCCCCCCCTGCTCCAGCGTCAGCATTTCCGTCGGCACTCAAAAATCAATAGACCTTCAAGGCGTCGTTGAAGGCGACCAGCACCTGTTGATCAACCGCGAGATTTGCGTCGCCAGAGGAATAGCCGAGCTGCGAGAAGGGAAAACATCAGTGATGCTCACGAACTTCAGCAACGAATACAAGCACGTGAGCAAAGGCACGACGGTTGCCTATATCGAAGAAATTGTGGAAGCCAGCAACGCTTTCACCCTCGCCGAGTCTATCGAAGCTACTTAGACGAACGAAGACCATCAACTAGCCTTCGACGTTAACGCGCGCCTTCCGACGCATAAGCAGGAAAAGCTCAGAACCCTGCTCCTGCAATACAAGGACTGCTTTTCATCGTCGTCAAGAGTTCGACAGACCCCAGTCGCAAAACACCGCATCATAACCGAAGAAAGTGCCAGGCCACTTCGTCAGAGCCCGTACAGAGTTTCGGCGCGAGAACGCGAGGCCATAAAGAAACAAGTCGACGAAATGCTTCGCGACGACATCATCCGGCCTTCAAAGATTCCGTGGGCGTCACCTGTGGTGTTAGTGAAGAAGAAAGATGGGACCCTACGTTTCTGCGTCGATTATCGTCGCCTGAACAAAATCACAAAGAAAGACGTGTACCCTCTCCCACGAATAGACGACGCCCTAGATCGACTCCACAACGCCAAGTACTTTTCCTCGGTGGACCTCAAGACGGGCTACTGGCAAATCAAAGTCGACGAGAGAGACCGAGAAAAAACTGCCTTCATTACACCGGACGGTTTGTTCGAGTTCAAGGTCATGCCCTTCGGCCTTTGCTCGGCGCCTGCGACTTTCCAACGGGTTATGGATACAGTACTGGCTGGCTTGAAGTGGCAAACATGCCTCGTTTACTTGGACGACGTCGTTGTGTTTTCCTCGAACTTCGACGAACACCTCGAGCGTTTTGAATCCGTACTTGCAGCAATCAAGAGCTCCGGACCAACCCTGAAGCCGGAAAAGTGCCGCTTCGCGTACGAGGAGCTCCTATTTTTGGGTCACGTGATCAGCAAGACTGGAGTGCGCCCAGACCAGCAGAAAACAGCTGCCATCGCCGCCTTCCCGCCACCCACCGACAAGAAGGCGGTTCGCCGATTTCTCGGCCTGTGCGCCTATTACAGACGCTTCATCAAGAACTTTTCAAGGATCGCCGAGCCACTAACGCAGCTCACGAAGACTGATGTCGAGTTCCGGTGGGAAACGGCGCAAGTTCAAGCATTTCAGGAACTGAAACGACGCCTGCAGACGCATCCGATACTTGCGCATTTCGACGAATACGCCGAGACGGAAATCCACACCGACGCAAGCAGCGTAGGACTCGGCGCCGTTCTTGTGCAGAAGACTAACGGAGAAGAAAGGGTTATCAGTTATGCTAGCCGGTCGCTCTCCAAAGCAGAAGGCAACTATTCCACAACAGAAAAAGAGTGCCTTGCCATTATCTGGGCTACGTCAAAGTTTCGCCCCTACCTCTATGGAAGGCCCTTCAAAGTTGTGAGCGACCACCATGCCTTGTGCTGGCTAGCTAACTTGAAGGACCCTTCAGGTCGTCTCGCACGATGGAGTCTGAGACTTCAAGAATTCGACATTACCGTCGTTTACAAGTCCGGACGAAAGCACTCTGACGCCGACTGCCTGTCCCGTGCCCCCCGTTGACCCACCGCCGCAGGACGACGAGGATGGTGACTACTTCTTGGGAACTTTAAGCGTTGATGACGTCGCCGAACGACAGCGCGCCGATCCGGAACTCAAGGGCCTTATAGAATACCTCGAGGGCAAGGCCACCGTGGCTCCGAAGGTATTCAGACGAGGACTGGAGTCGTTTTTCTTGCGGAATGGCGTTCTCCTAAAGAAAAACTTCTCGCCACTTCGGGCCGACTCCCTCCTCGTGGTACCTTCAGTGTTACGTCCAGAAGTTCTGGATGCTCTGCATGACGACCCGACGGCTGGACACCTTGGATTTTCCCGTACGCTCGCGAGGATACAAGAAAAGTACTATTGGCCTCGCCTCACTGCTGACGTCACCCACTACGTGAAGACTTGCCGAGATTGTCAGCGACGGAAGACACCACCCACTAGGCCAGCCGGACTTCTGCAACCCATCGAGCCACCTCGCCGACCGTTCCAGCAAATCGGCATGGACTTACTGGGGCCGTTCCTGACGTCGAATTCCGGAAACAAATGGATCGTCGTGGCAACGGACTACCTTACCCGCTACGCCGAGACAAGGGCCCTGCCCAAGGGCAGTGCCACCGAGGTAGCAAAGTTCTTCGTCGAGAACATCGTACTGCGTCATGGCGCCCCAGAGGTCCTCATTACCGACAGAGGTACGGCCTTTACGGCGGACCTAACTCAGGCAATCCTGAGGTACAGCCACACAAGCCACCGCCGGACCACGGTGTACCACCCACGGACCAATGGCCTGACCGAGCGCCTCAATAAGACCATCGCCGATATGCTGGCCATGTACGTCGACGTCGAACACAAGACGTGGGACGCCATCCTTCCGTACGTGACCTTCGCATACAACACGGCCGTGCAAGAAACGACGCAGATGACGCCATACAAGTTGGTCTACGGAAGGAACCCGGCAACGACGCTCGACGCCATGCTGCCCGACGTCGCTGACGAAGAAAACCTCGACGTCACCCTCTACCTTCGGCGCGCTGAAGAAGCCCGACAACTCGCCCGGCTGCGCATCAAGAATCAGCAGACGACTGACAGCCGCCGCTACAATCTTCGACGACGGTTCGTGGAATACCAGCCCGGCGACCGCGTTTGGGTGTGGACGCCGATACGCCGACGTGGACTTAGTGAAAAACTTCTTCGACGATACTTCGGACCATACAGGGTAATTCGACGCCTCGGCACACTCGACTACGAGGTTGTCCCCGACGGCATTTCGAACTCTCAACGGCGCCGTACGCGACCTGAAGTCGTCCATGTCGTGCGCCTCAAGCCGTTTTACGCGCGGTAGTGAACCTGAGGACTGTACTTCTTTTTTTCTTTCATTGGACTTTCTTGCTTGAGCGTATTGTTTACTGAACTTTCTTGATTTATTGTCGTTATTTATTGTTGCATGTATTTTTTTCCCATGTGTTCTATTGTTGCATGTATTTTTACCATATGTTCTGTTCTAAGCATCGGGACGATGCCTTTTCAGAGGGGGGGCATTGCCACGCGCGTTTCTTTTACTGTATTCGGTTTACGCCCACAAAGACTGTGAACAAACCGCGCCTGCAGTGTTCGAGAAGGTTCACGATTCTAGTAGATCATTTTGTTAAGATTGCGCCCAAGACGCGAACACCCAAGATTATTCGAGAGCGTGCGCGACGACCAGAGATAAGACAAGAATGTTCGACGCGTGAGTTATAAAAGCCGGCGCGTTCCAACGATGTTCAGTTAATCGACGGCCGACGCTTTGTTCGCCGCTATCACTGCCAGTGTGTAGTGCTGTAGTCTGACCTTCAGTTTTCCGGCCACAAGTTCGGCCTAATAAAGAGTTTCTTCTTTGACACGCCGACTTTTGCCTTCGTCGACGTCACGACCACGTGACAATATGATGCGACGACTGGATGATCGGCCGCTCTCCGTCAGACGCTGCTGGAGCGCCGTCCCCATCGCTCGTCGGCCAACAAGGCAGTTAAAGCGCTATTGTGCTTCCTAAGGACCACGGGCCTTTGTGAACGTCTGTGACTATTGCGCAGTGCCAACGCCACATAAGTGTCAGCGTAATCGTTGATCATTTCCTTTTTTTTTTCTTCTTTTCTTGCGCTCCTTTCTCTCTGTCTCTCACATCTTTCTACTCCCTTTTTCCTCGGCGTAGGGTAGCCAACCGGACTGCTGTCTTGTTAACCTTCCTGCCTTCTCCCTTTTGTATTCCTTCCTTCCTTCCTTTGGAATTAAGTTTGTTAGCATTTCGGTTCCATAGGGGGGTTCGCACAAGTGGAATTCTGTAATGGTCGTCCTTTACTTTATAAGGCACATTGATACTAGACTGCAGTTCACTATATTTAGAAGGATTAAGCTTGATTTCATTAAAAACATGAGACAGCAAATGCAATCAGTTCTAAAAGTGAACTGATATGTTGGCATGAATTTTATCAATATACTGGGACCAATCTAAGTGTTAAAAAGACACCTAAAAACTTGTAGAAAGAAAGACGTTCAATTACGTTGTTTTAAGTGTAAGCTGAAGTTCAGAATCATCAGGTTTGTTGCGTGCCTTGAATACAATAACCTTTGTTTTACTAACATTCTAGCTTATTTTATTTATATTCAAACATAATGATAACTCTTGTAACCATGTATTAGCTTCAATGCGTATCTCATCGAGATGCGGACCAGAGAAGAACACACTAGTATCATCTGCATACAGAACAATTCCAGGATTTCTTGGGATGGCGATTGTACCATTAATATAGATAATAAAGAATATTGGACCTAGAATAGACCCTTGTGGCACACAATATAATAGCTGTTTCAGCTGTGATTGATAGCCCTGTAAACATGTATACTGCACTGCAATCAGTGGGAAAAATAACTGCGAATTAGTTTTAAGGCAACTCCTCGAATGTCATAAAACGGGAGCTTATGAAATAAAATATTATGTTTAATGGAATCGAATGCTTTTCTGAAATCTAAGAAAAGTGCAATAGTGAATCGCTTTTCATCCATATTAAAAAGTATTTTTTCCTTTACGCTAAGCAGTGCCATTTCCGTTGACTTCTCCTCGCGAAACCCGAACTGTTCTTTCACAAAGATATGTCTACTTTCGAAAAATTTACATGGTCTATCTTTTATCAAATATTCCAGTAGTTCAGAAAACAAAGGAAGGAAAGATGTAAATCTATACTTATTAATGTTGTCAAAGGGGCCACCTTTGTGCAAAACAACCACTCTTGCAATTTTCATACAGTCTGGAAAAACACCCTGGTCTAAAGCATCATTACATATATGCTGTAGTGGCGCACTAATTAGATCGGCAATAGCGATAATTGGTTCGACCTTAATATCATCTGCTTGTGCAGCAGTAAATTCATCTAAATTACTAAGGAATGTGAACACTTCATGCTCACTGCATGGCTTTAAGACTATAAAACTTACAACTGGAGAGGCAATATACCGATCAATTTCATGCCTTCTATCTCGTTTGTGAGACGATTCTCCAGTAGATAGGAAGTGCTCAATAAATTTGTCTGCTAAAGCAGCGCCACTGTACTTGACATTACTGAGTGTTAACGCACTAGAAACATGACAGGTAGCCTTTCCCATCAGATCATTAAAACAATTCCAGATATTCTTTGGACACTTTGAAACTGCAGCAAATTTATTCTTGTAATATTCTTTCCGCGCCATTTTAGTGTTAGAACCTAACTGATATTTGATTTTTTTTTGTTATATTCCTTAAATAAAACGGGGTCTTTTATCGAATGAATTTGTCATAATAGTTTATCCCGTGCTTGAATTCGTCTATACAACTCCCTTGTTACCCATGGCTTCCGAGACTTTTTGTAGGTTTTTTTTTTTTTGCCAGTAAAGGAAATGCGCTATCATACTCATCTTTTACTAACACAAGGAAGATATCGAACGCAATACTGGGATTTTTCTCATTATGAACGTCGCTCGACGAGGTACTTTCTACCATAAATCGAAACATAGGAAGATTAGCTTGATTGAAACTACGGCATACTATTTGTTGAGCCGGGAGTTTTTTTGTTTTTTTTTTCGTTTTCTCATTAGTCTAGGAAAAAAGCAAAATATAGGTAGGTGGTCGCTTAAATCATGTGAGTACTCCACATAGAACACAAGGCAACTCATGATTTGTGACACACCGATATAGTAACGTACACTCTCATTCAAATCCCGGCTAGATTCCACGCATGCAAGCAGGAAACCCGGTCAAATTTTGGCCGCCGCTAGACCGTTCGTTAGGCGGCTCCATATGCGGCGCCAAGAGCAAGCGGCCCATTCCTACGGGGCCGCCTGTATAGCCGTGACGCAAGATAGGCAGGATTTTAAGTCAAATTTTTCCTGGCTACGTCCGGCCTACACTTACGCGTGACGTCAATCATGCGTTGGCGGGAGTCGGTGTTTTCCGTCTATGGGCGGCCTGTGGTTAGGCGGCCCAAAAGCGATTGTGGAAGAAAAAAATGTAATAACTCACCCATTTCTAGGTTTTGTGTTCTACCATTTTACCAGGTATGATTATGACATGTTAGAAGACAATTGGTAATGCATTCATACACATACGTGACATAAACACACTTTGCATACACACACGCGGATTCAAACCCGGTACGCAGGCATTGGAAGCAGACACCGTAACCACTACACCACAGCGCCACCACGCCCGCTGCGAAATTTTACGGGGGTATATATCTACCAATCGTTCTGACGTCTTGGTGGTCGTCGCTTTTCTTTTTTTCGCTGTTGTTGAGCCTTCGTGTTGTGTTGCCATTTTCATTCGGTGAATATATAAGTTGCGGAGCCGGCAGAGCGTCATGAAAACTGCTACATTTCGGTTGTGACTGTGTTCTTGCGCTCGTCGTTGCCGCACGAAAATAATGTGACCACGGAGGAACCTTACTCCGTGTAATGTGACCTTCAGCGCTGCTCCATGCATTACGTTTACTTCGCCGAAAATGCGCGGATACGAAGTATCGTGCATACGTGAAGGTGTAACTGAATGCACGGGGTGAGAAATATTGCTTATTTCTACAGCGCGTTGCACGCTCTTATGCACCGTGACTGGCGCGTTCTGTGCGCTTCAAATCGATGCCAGCGTTACAGAGGCATTTCAGCGTGGCTACAGTAAAGCGTGTGTATTTTTTGCAAGCTCACTGGCGTATACAATTTGGTCAATTTCGCCGCGAGCTCTACGCGTTGTGAACATTTGGAAGCGCATTCCAAGCAACGCATGTCGATGCTCGCGCCACATTGATGGACATGCATACATTAATCAACAATTTATGCTTGTAGTGCGTGGGCACAGCTCGCGTAATTCAGGCGAAAACTGCGCAGGTCATCTGACAGCGCTCATTCTGAAAGGTTTGAAAAGCACATTTGAAGACCGCATTTATCACACGTTGCGTGCAACGAGTATACCTAAGTGCTAGTATACCGTTCATAAGGGGAGCCGAAGGTCTCACGACCTTCGTCCCACTTTCTCAGGTTCGGTTGGAGGCCGTTTGAACCACCGTTTTCCCCTTGCCTACGTGTATTTGTCACTGGCACATTACCTTGTTCTCGAATACGCATGATGCGCTGTACCACAGCACGCTCGCAGATTAGGCACTCTTCATACTGCTAAGAAACGTTCAGTCATCAGCTTACATATGAAGTTTCCAATGAATATCCGACAAAGTGTGCGCCCAAAGACCGCACACATTGTTCACAAACTTTTCTCTTTAATAAAGCTCTAGTGAAAAGGTGTTTAACCCTTTCAACATTTCTGATCACTCATCTTGCGGCTCACCACTGACCAATTCGAGCATGTTGCACTGGACTGTGCCCGCAGTGCGCGCACCAACCAGCCTGGTATGGTGCGGCAGGCTCATAGTTCCTGGTGCGGCAAAACCCATCGCACTCGCATTGCGGCGCGTTACATTGCCCTCGATACACACCTTTCATGTCCACTGACGAAAACATATCACCCAGCGGCAGGCGCAAAGCGCGCAACCGACGCAGTTTAGCGCTTTCCAAGTATACGTTGACAAGCAGGTGATCTTGTGAAGGTTACCGAACTCAAAGCTCTGTCACCTGCACGTCTCGTGATGGAGCGGCCGCGCGGCGAGCACGAAACTTCTCAGCTTCCGCTGGCTTCCGCGGTTCTCGTCTGTCTGTATTTTTTTCCCCTTCACGCGCGCGCGCCGGGCGAGCGCGAAGCGCGTCTCAATTCTTCTTCTTTTTTTTTTTTCGTTCAAGCGTATGCGTGATGCAGTTGTTTCCGACGCTTCGCCGCCCCCTCGGCGCCGTGTTCGCCGCCGCCGCTCCGCTCGCGGATCGGCCTGCGGGGCCGTATGCGGACTTCGGCCGCTTATCAGCGAGTGTTTATAGCCGGCATTCCTCAAGTTCGAGGCCGCCTGAAGAAAGTAACGTATACTTCTCTTTGCCGGGCTGTCCATAGCCGTGATAATAAACAGTACGTCGAAGGATGCCGCCTATATCGAGGCTGTTATCCAGGACCGTACTGAGAGTGTATCATTCTCCATGGTTATTCTCGTTGGTAATTGATAACTATTGTGCAGTGAATTCAATCAATGGCCTCATAGAAATGTTCTTAATCACAATACGCAAGACAGTAATACAAATTATTAGTATTACTGTCTTGCGTATTGTGATTAAGAACATTTCGTAAGCGCGAGCTACAGAGATGTCTCTGGTAACAAGCATTTTCTACGTGAGGACACCATGAGGTCACCGTGTGTTGAAACATAACTGTGGAAAAAAAAAAAAACTAGATATCAGAATCGGAGGACAGGTTCGAGTCATTCTGGAGATTGGCATCCATGGGCGTCAACAGGTAGTTGAAAACGGGCACTTGGCCCTTACTCAAGCCTCACCAGCGCCATCCCCCCCCCCCCCCCTTTTCGCTGCGCAGCAATCATGGAATGCATCCTCCCCTCAACCCCCCAAGACCAAATCCTGCCGGACCCCGTGTTGGTATCGATATGTTTCTCGAATCCTGTTTTTCAATTCCCCTTCGAAAATGACTCCCACATGTGAGACATGATGGCACCATTAGTCGACGTTTTATTCAATACCACCCCTTACTCCCGGCTTCAACTTTCGTTCCTCTCTCGACCCTGGCGGGACTAAATTTTGGGAACGCAGCCCGCTAGCGGAGGTAAACGCGAGACCCCTGCCCTCGTTTTCTTTCTTTTTTTTTTTCTGGGCGCGCGAGAACAGACCGCGTTTAAACCACACCGCGAACAAAGGAAAGACTTCATGTTTGGGGGGTTGACCGGGGGAGGCTGAGCCCCTTGATAGTGATGATGATGATACTCTTCCTGATGGCGCTCACCCACTAGGGTGGATGGGCCAAGAACCGGGTGGCAGGATGTTTCAAACAAATTAGCACATAGCGTCATTTCATATCGTTATCATCATCATTCGTCGTCGCGCGGCGCAGGCGGCGCGTGCTCTATTCACGAGCGGTGGCCATTACGAACGGATCCTGGAACTCCAGCTAGCCTAATCTCCAGGTTCAGCGATCGTTTCCTTAATCACGCGAAGTTGTCGTGTTTGGATAGTATGCCTACCCGAGTGAAACTCTATGGTTTCGAGCTTCGGGAATCCGGCCCGCGCATAGCGGCTCGCATCGCGTCATGGTGCCGTGGTCACGCTGGAACTGAACGCGCCTTTTGTCACTGGACTCTGAGGTTTTCTTACCCCAATCGCCGAGAGCAGCTGGTGGACTTCGTGCGCGACGAGTATGGGCATTTGACGGCCAAGTCTCGCATCACGTGTACCACCTGCGCCAGACGTTTGCTCCGGACTGCGGTGAACAAGGTGAGAAGCGCTTAACCTTTCAAATAATGGGGATTCTAGGGTGAGACGCTGGAAACAGAGTAGTACCCGAGAAAACTGACGCGAACGTTTATTTTTGAGGGCTGACCGGCGCCCTCATAAAAAAAAAAATGGCGTTATCGGCCGCTCTCAATAGCCCACGAGCGTTTCCGACGGAACGCGGCAAGCAGAGAAGTGTGGACGCGTCGCGCGTTCCCGTAAAAGCTCCAAATCCGGACAAGTATGGAGGCGTTTACAGGCAGCGTGTTAACGTTTATGATTTTGGCGTAAGCGCAGGACGACGGCAAAGAAATAACTGGAGCTGGACGGACGCAGACAGCAGCAAAACGATCGCGCGTACTGATACCTACCACCAAGAAAGCTGTACAACGCCAGCCGCTGACTGAGAGTGCGTGCGGACGAAACCCTCGAGCCTTGCGTTTCTGGCCCCTGCACTCTCTATAGAAGTATAAAGATTGGACGCGCGGTCCGTTTTTTTTTTTAATTGAGCACATTCTCAGGCGATGCTGATGTTACAGCAACACGTTGTTTATTGCGGGTAATGTGGTTGGCCGCACCGTGTGTGTTCAGCAATGTGGTCGCTTTTCAGGCGGGGTGCTGGGGCCTTGTGTGTCTCCTGGAGTTTGTTTTCTTTACCTGATTGGAGGCTGTATAGCGCACGCCTTCGTTCTTGCGTCTAGTAGTTTGCGTGTCGATTGACTGTCACGAGGTACTGGCATCTTTGTAGTTTCGGCTACCGTCGCTGAAAACCAGCGGATCTTTCCAGGTGTTACAATGCTTTGAGCCCCACATCAGCCGGCGTACGAGGCCAGCTCGTCTGGCATAGTTGTTTATT
This sequence comes from Rhipicephalus appendiculatus, assembly GCA_030522465.1. NCBI lineage: Eukaryota > Metazoa > Arthropoda > Arachnida > Ixodida > Ixodidae > Rhipicephalus > Rhipicephalus appendiculatus. Next base: position 46,698 of record JALIZH010022699.1, read on the forward strand.
CGAGTAAAATCGGCGCACAAGACACATCGTGCGAATGGGTTTAGTAGATTCATATATAGCCTTATTTTGTATATTCACGTTAGCGTCCTCTTCTGTGAATATTAAGTACTGTGCACGCACATCGCATGGGATGACGCACGCGCTTCAGCGTTGGCAGGCACTGAAAGAATAAAAAAAACGGGCTGCGGCACCACAGACCCGGCGCTATATGCCGTGCATTGCCCAATTCAGTGAGCTGCCAGAGTAGAAAACAACCAGACAAACTCTTTTAGAAAAAGTTCTCTATTGACTCGCAAGGCTCTTACATGCAGGGTTGTTTTCTCTCTCACACACACACGCAAAAAACATTGACTCGTACTAAGCATGCTTCGTGCTGCATTACCTGCATTATCTCGGCTTCGGAAATTCGTGTCAATTTCTAAACTGTTCAAACTTACACGTAAAGATCTATTCTCCACTTCCAGATGTACCTGGGCAAGTTCGCGTTCACCTCGAGGAAGGTGAATGAGCACCTGCTCGACTTCCACCATCTCGGGCGCTATAGTTCCACCCGGAACAGTTGCCAAGTCGGCGCACGCCGATTTCTGCGTAGCCTGGGCGTGCCCATCCCGGAGCAGCTGCGAACTTTCGGGGGCGTCCTGGCTGAGCAAGTCGGCGCGGCGGCTGCCAGCAGCTAAGGCGGCCAGTGGTACACCGGCGATGGCTCGCTCAAGCTTCGACCGCGCGACCTCGGCGGTGGGGAGCCGTTGCCTCGGCCAGCGCGCCGAGAGGAAAAGGAAATAAATATTTTTTTTGTCACTTTTCCTCGAGTTCCTGTTTCGTTTAAACTAATGGCGGGGGAAAGGGGGAAGTAGGGGGGCCGAGTTCAACCATCCTTTATGCATGTTAGGAGCGGCTTTTTTTTTTTTTTTTTTTTTTTGAAAGAAAAAAAAAATGAAGAAGTGCAGCGCCTTGACTGTCTTTCTCAGTGGAGGTCACCTCAACAGCTGTGCACAGGGACGATCGTGCCCTAGATTTTGTGCGCGTGTGGATACACGCATGCAAAACAAAAATCTCCCAGGCTACGCCAGTGGTGGCGGCCGCCCCCGGAACGCTGTTTTCGGGCTGCTTCGGCGTCGCGTCTTTCACGCGTTCTTTCCAGCGTACGTCGGAATCTAAAAACGGCCCAACGGAAGGACCATCACGCGGCCGTGGAAACCCGGCTTAGGCATTCACTTTTCTCGAAGTCGGAATTTTTCTAAGCTGCGGAATTCTTGATATCGACATATTACGAGTTCTCCAACAGATCGCTTTGAGTCCGCCAAGTCGAAAAAATTGGGGGGACGCTGAGTTGAACGCGATAGCGATATCCTGTCCCTAGTGCGTACTTCAGTCATTTAGTGCATACTATGTAATGGGTAGCATGCTTTAAACGAGGAGCAATTATGCGCGGCAAATATGGGAAATGTTTTCGAACTTTCTATGCACCCACTACGTGGTGTTAAGGGAATACGCGCAGTAAGGTTTGTGCCGTTTGTAATGGGTGGCTAGCTTTAAACTATGAAATCGTTATGATAGTCACATATTCTGACGCCCGATGGCAATGTACAATTGCACCACGCAATATTCCTGGGCTATTACATGTAATATTGCGACGCCTATATAAAGGACGCTTGCGTTTGCGAAGCATGAAAGTTATTTTCACTGCATTTCCAAGCAGAGGAAATTATTTTCACAGTATATCCAAGCAGAGGCATGGTTGTGTGGTAGAACACCTGCTTGCCACGCAGACGACCCTGGTTCGATCCTCACTCGGACCCAGAAATTTTTATTATTTATTTTATTTGCATCATTCTCGATTTTTCGGTCACGGACATGATGATGATTTTTCGCTCACAACCAACGACGCCGACACCGACGCCGGCATTTCTGCGAAACGAGCTCTTTAACGCTATCGCGTTAATATTTCAATGAATAGGGGATGGATCGATGGATGGATGGGTGCTATGAGCGTCCCCTTTATAACAGGGCGGTGACAAGTGTGCCACCAGGCTCGACAAATAAAGAGAAAAGCTTTTAAGTGCGAAGCATTTCTTAGCGAACTTCGGCGACTTTGAGCGTATCTATCTATCTATCTATCTATCTATCTATCTATCTATCTATCTATCTATCTATCTATCTATCTATCTATCTATCTATCTATCTATCTATCTATCTATCTATCTAGCCACCTACGACTTTGTGCTCTCCTGACCGTATCGTTAATGGGATTTATACCAAATTTGGTATGGAATAACATGACTGTATGACGAACATAAATGGCTGGTCATATCATGAAAATCATCACTAACTTGTCATGAAAAGTATGATTTACATGCCACGCTCATGGCGCGCTCGCGGCCGTTTCGTTAGCTTGAGATGCACCAAATTTGGTATTGAGTGACATGACTGTGTGACGAACATAAATGACAAGTCGTAATATGGAAATCATGACTTGTCATGTGCGACATGACTTGCATGACACGCTCATGGCGTGCTCGCAGCCGTTTCGTTAGCTTGATATACACCAAATTTGGTATTGCGTGACATGACTGTATGACGAACATAAATGACAAGTCGTAATATGGATTAACAAAACTTGACACTCGGCGAGATGGTGCATAATTTGACGGGTAACTTGAGCGCACAGAAAAACAATCACAAGAGCGAGGTTAAGGGTCCCCCCAATATGGAAATCATGACTTGTCATGTGCGACATGACTTGCATTCCACGCTCATGACGCGCTCGCGGCCGTTTCGTTAGCTTGATATACACCAAAGTTGGTATTGAGTGACATGACTGTATGACGAACATAAATGAGAAGTGTTAATATGGAAATCATGACTTGTCATGTGCGACATGACTTGCATGCCACGCTCATGACGCGCTCGCGGCCGTTTCGTTAGCTTGAGATGCACCAAATTTGGTATTGAGTGACATGATTGTATGACGAACATAAATGACAAGTCGTAATATGGAAATCATGACTTGTCATGTGCGACATGACTTGCACTCCACGCTCATGGCGCGCTCGCGGCCGTTTCGTTAGCTTGATATACACCAAATTTGGTATTGAGTGACATGACTGTATAACGAACATAAATGACAAGTCGTGATATAAAATCATGACTTGTCATGTGCGACATGACTTGCATGCCACGCTCATGGCGCGCTCGCGGCCGTTTCGTTAGCTTGATATACACCAAATTTGGTATTGAGTGACATGACTCTATGACGAACACAAATTACAGGTCGTAACATGTAAAACATGACACGTAAATTATGTAAAGCATGATTTGCTCCTTCCTGGCTGCTTTGCATTACACCGATTCCCACAGTGCGTGGGATCTGCCGGCTTTTTTCGTCTTTTCTTTTTTATCTCGATTAAATCTACCTTATTATAGAAAAAAAAATACGAAAATTCATAGCCCAGTTCTCTGCCCTTTACGGCAGAATGTCCTAATTTTTCTCACTATTTATTTTTGTCCTTTCTCTCTAGTTTTCAGCCACAAATACTCTAACCGTCTCTTACTTATTTCTATCACGCGCGTGTTCAGCTTTCCATTCTCGTCCCTAAAACCCAAGGCTTCATGTAGGCTCGTGCCTGAGCGTACACTTGGGTGTATATCTCCACATTCAATTAGAACATGCTCCGTCGTTTCCTTATCTTGCTCACAGCGTATGCATTGTTCTTCTTCTTTACTAAATATCGCTTTATAACTACGCGTTCTAAGACAACCCGATCTCGCTTGAAACAGTAAAGTGCTTCCCCTTGAATTATCATTAAATGGCTCCCTCCTAATTAAACATTTTTAGCGACCTTCGACAACTTCGGGCGTATCTATCTATCTATCTATCTATCTATCTATCTATCTATCTATCTATCTATCTATCTATCTATCTATCTATCTATCTGTCTGTCTGTCTGTCTGTCTGTCTGTCTGTCTGTCTGTCTGTCTGTCTGTTTGTGCTGTCTGTATGTCTGTCTGTCTGTCTGTCTATCTATCTATCTATCTATCTATCTATCTATCTATCTATCTATCTATCTATCTATCTATCTATCTATCTGCCTACGACTTTGTGCTGTCCACACCGTATCGTTTAATGGGATTTATGCCAAACTTGCTATGTCATAACATGACTATATGACGGACATGATTGACTGGTCGTATCACGAAAATCATGACTAACTTGTCATGAACGGCATGGTTAACACGCCATGGCCATGGTGCTCGTATGGCCGTTTCCTTAACTCTATATATCCAAAAGTTGATACGATGAGACATTTCTGCATGACCAACATAAATGACAGGTGGTAATATGGAAATCATGACGTGCATGTCATTTTCATCATGATTTACATGCCACGCTCATGGTGTGCTGACGGCCCTTTCTCTAGCGATTTGTGTCGATGAATCAGTAGCAATTTGTATCGATTACCATTGGTTTGACTACGCTTAATTAGCCTGAACTATGATTAACTTGCCTTAACTAGACTTATTGAAGCTCATATTGGCTTATAGGAGTACTGACGCGAATTTTAAAAATTTTCGGATTGTTCTAAACAAACGTACTGGTGTCGTCCGGCATTTTTTTTTTATTCTTTTGTTAAAGATGTTCAACTAGACAGGCCTGACTGGTCTGATGCATTTTTTTGTGAGGTACCTTATGAGGTCACAATCTGTTGAAACGCAGCCGGGAAACAAACACTATATTTTAGAATCGGTGTCCGATTGCCATCATTTGTGGCCATCGGTATCGGCATTGTGTTGGAATCCTGGCGCCCAATCTCCTTCAGAAATGACCCGTATATGAGACATGGAAAAGGCTTTTTTTTTCAAGTGGTGACGTTTGCTAACAATTTGTACAAACTAGACACCCCCCCCACCCCCCCTGGTTTTAACTTTCTGCCCTCTCCCGGCGCTTGCGTATCTAAAGTTCGTGACTGCGGTCCGCTGCTGAGATGAGTTTGAGACCCCTGCTCTAAAGAGTATCGTAGAGCTTGGGAATACATTGGTATATCTTTAATATTGCTACCATAAAACAGCAATTTCGGTTTCGAGGGGGTGGCTTCTCAGTGACGTGTCAGAGCAGTGTGACGTCGCGGGAAACATTATAATAATATCTGAGGTTTTACGTCCAAAAACCACGATATGATTATAAGAGACGCCGTAGTGGAGGGCTCCGGAAATTTCGACCATCTGGTGTATGCGTGCTTTAACGTGCACTGACACCGCACAGTACACGGACCTCTACCATTTCGCCTCCATCGAAATGCGACCGCCGCGGCCGGGATCGAACCCGCGACCGTAGGGTCAGCAGCCGAGCACCGTAGCCACTGTTCCACCGACGCGGACGCCACGGGAAAACCGTAACTGGCAACGTACTAGCGGAAAATATGTCATTTGCTCGTGGTGCATGTAAACAACGATGAGTGAGTGAATTGTCGTCCAGTGACCCCGACAGTGATTTTTGCGATTTAGGCTGCATGCAGAACGCAGAGCTCGCAAACTTAGGAACCGTCTTGTCTCGTCGCGATAATGTCCATTGCAGTGGAGCTGTCTTGCAGATGCTCAGCGACGAAAACATTGAAATCAAAATAAAATATTTTATACGTGTTGTCTGATTCCGGTTGTGTGGAGACAAGCTGGCCCGAGTGTCTATTCACTCCGCACTGCCTAACGAAAAGCTTAACTTCCCCTGTGCGGAGTAGCAGGCTAGAGCGAACTAGCTCAGGCCGACCTCTCTGCCTTCTAATAAATCATTCACTCTCTCTCTTAACAGCCCAGCTGTAATAGCAGCTTCACACAGCGATTACGCCATGCAGCAACGGCGAGACAAGTATTTAATTCGTGCAAGATTTAGTTCGACAGCATGTTCACTGCCAGAGAGAAAAAAAATGCCTGGTCATGTGTTACGACAAGTCAACAACTAACCTCGCATATCTTGCTGCGGTTGGTCGGGTGCCAGCGGTCGCCTTTCACTTATGCCTCCCATTTTTTTCTTCGCCCGCTGTTACGAGGGAAGCGAAACACCCGTTGGCCTTTCGTATGTGAACTGGTACACAGTGATCTCAGTGACTTCAAAACAACGTGTTTGCAGCACCGTTCCCGCGCTAGCCACTGCTCTCCGCCTGACACTTTTGAACCAAAATGGCTGTCCGCGAAGAAACGGCGGCGCGGAGTGGGTCAAAAAGTGTCTCCACCCAGGCGAAGGTTCGTCGCAGCGCCCCCCCGTCAGTCAGTGTATAGGAGGCGCAAAAGCAGTGTGACTTTGCGCCTCCCCCCCCCCCTCCGAGTCGCAGTGGCTCTCTACCTATTATGTCAATGTATGGAGCTGACTTTGCGCAAAAGTATTGAAAGTTGGGCTAGTTGGCATGGCAGCATGTTGGGTACAGAGCGAAAAACGACGAAGACGGAAGACTGAAGGGACACAGACGAGCGCTGACTCGCAACTGAATGTTTTATTTGAGGAACACACGAACGTGAAAAGAATAAAAACAAAAAAAAGCAAAAACATGGAGAAAAAAGCGTATCAACATTGCGCAGAAGTGTTAAAAATGAATAGTACCAGATGCATAGCGTGTCACCTGACCGCACATGTGCTCAGTAGATATGTGAACTCTTTGTCCGTGAGATTCAACGATGCCTCACTGACGCATGCGTCATCCATTCGTTTAATATGGAATGCCTCTATCACTTCTCTAGTAAGTGATAGAGGCGCCCCCCACCGTCTTAGGTAACTAGGCGGGGAGGGGAGGGGAGAGCAGCCCCCCCCCCCCCCCCCGGCCCCCACCCGTGCGCACGCCTATGCGTATCGCTTCGCCATACCTAGCTGTTGTCGTCATCCCGAAACAGATGTAGAAAACGTTATATCTCACACAGACACACAAAAACGCCGTAGCGCAAGCTTCGTGACTGCTGAACTGCCGCGCGACGAGACGGACAGAAAGCCCGAACTTGTTCCGCGCCCTGCAGGAAACATGACAGGTTCTTTGCGTAGATTAACGCCACCTAAATTATATTCCTTAATTAGCACGCACACCTTTCACGAAGGGTTTTCCGTACAGCCTTGCAGAATTCGAAGGCTGTCACGGACTGCCGTTTTCATTTTGGCGCCTCATAACCCTGATCCATGTTTCATGGCGCCGGTGATCGCCTTTCGCCGATGGGAAGCCGATAAAGTTAATGTTGCTGCCGGACACACCTCCCTCGAGAAATGGATCCATAAGCGGCACACGTTGTCGGCATTGCGCGAACAGAACCGTTATCAGTGCACCGTTGAGCCGCTGTAAGGGAACAGAGAGTATTGCATGTATACTTTGACTTGCTTTCTTCATAACAGTCACAATCCATGTCAGAAAATAAACACTGTGTAGCGATGCATTGGGACCTAGCAATGGGTTGCACTCTTGAGAGCCTTCTAGTGGGGCATTTGCAAAAAGGACGCCGCTCGCGCTGAGAGTTCGTGCCTGGCCGTGGCTGTCGCCATTACTCAGTATCTCCGAGTACCGGCAAATAAACGCCTTAACAACTGCTTCACGTTCTTGTTGCCCACTATTCAGCCCTGAGGAAGTTTCCGACCCGAGACATCGGTTTTTAGGGGGCAAAGCTTCTTAGGGTGTGGGTCTGTCCCTCCTCTGTAGTAGTAGTAGTAGTAGTAGTAGAAGGTAGGTAGGTAGGTAGGTACCCACGTATAGTGGAATGTACCAACTCCACGTGATAAAGATTACGATGACGCCTGATGGATGGATGGATGGATGAATGAACTTTAATGGGTCCTCATGAAGAATAAGCGCGTTCCAGTATAGTGGAATGTACCCACTACACGTGATAACGATGACGCTGATGAGCATGAAGTATAAGCGCGTTCCAGACCACACATTCTCTTTCTGCCATGGATGAAAACGATCGTGAACGCGCTCTCGCCCTCGAAAGGCAAAACGGCAACGCCGACAACAAACGTTCCCCTGAGCTTAACGTCATATATGAGGAAAACAAAATCAGGGGAACCCCCTCCTTGTGGTCCGTAGAGCTCTTGAACAAAATCATCATCTACCCCATATGTAAATAATAAAACATTGTGTATATACTTTATCAATTTGTAAATAATGATACATTCTGTGTATACTGTATCTACAATCACACCACACCCCCGCGTTTGTGTGTCAGGTCTTTGTATGATGATCGAGTGGGCAAAATTTACGGGGATTGACGGTTTACCAGATTACTTCCGGAGCTTCGCCCATTCATAATCACTCACTTCGTGGATATGGCGTGATTTTTTTGTCCTCCTTGTAGGGTAAAGCAGTGTTCGCACTTTTTCTCCCACCTTGGTTGGTGCTCCTTTGCTTCAACCATAAGAATCTTTTCCAACAAGACAGACTTCCTTCGTATGCTCACGTTTACTATACACTTTCAGAACGCCTTATCACAATAATTGTTGCGCAGCAATTATTGTGATAAGCTCAGTTGAAGCAGATATATCAATTTATATGATTAACTCGCATTTTTTTACATTATTCAGCTCCCTATTTCAGACGATAATGTCTCGGATGCAAGGGCAAAAGGCAGATGTGCTCTGCCGGACGGGACCCTAGCACCCGATTGCACTCTCAGAGCATGGGCAAATAGAAATAACATTATACACTAATACATACAGGCGAAGTTTCATAGAGGGGAGCAAAATGCATAGTTTTACAATTATAAAAAGAAAAGTCATGAAACAACAAATAACAAAACTTAAAGAACACTGCACACACGACTTATTAAGCATGAGGGCAGGAGAGTAGGTAAGTTCTGGCATTTTCTTTTAAAGTGCTCGTGGACAGTGATTTCTGTATAATTTTATGGCCTATGTATGTTTGTTGAGAAGATTTGGAATCTACGGCGGCAGAACTTACGGCTCTGCGTTGTGCCCTAGAGTACATCGATTCTGAGAGACCGTGCAAATGGGCTGTTTTCTGCGACTCAAAAGCGGCCTTACAGTGTGTGCGGTCAGCTCTCCGACGCGGATGCCACGAACAGCTTATATACGAAATTATCAGGATCCATCACCGCGTCAAAGAAAAAGGCCACGAGATTGACTTTCAGTGGCTACCTGGTCACTGCGGGATCAGTGGCAATGTTT
>JALIZH010022700.1:0-49962 GCA_030522465.1 Rhipicephalus appendiculatus
CGCTGCACGTGCACGGAAACTAGCGGAAGCGCAGCGGAGAGAAAGGAAAACGCGCAACGTATATTCCCAGTTTCTATTTTTCCGCCAGAGATGGCGCTGCCTGTCAAGAGTCGCAGCGCCACTGAGCGATGCTTTGGGAGCCTATACCCTTCTACTTGCTGCTCTCTCAACGCGAAGAGAATGTGGTGTGAAGAGTGTCCCTGGAGCGGCCGTATTCTCTTAACCCTTAAACGCCCGTAGGGAATATATTTCCCACCAAGTTTAAACGCCTCTATTTCCAATACTCTAAAGTACTCCACCTGAGATGGTTGCTACATCTGAAGTGATGTTTGAGAATCAACTGGACAAAATCTTAGCGACTCCAACGCGAGCAGCTGCGTGGTGGCTCAGTTTCCAATTCAGCCACCGACACTTTTATCTCTCAGCGGGAGTTCGTCGCACGAGATTTTACCGGCTGCGATTATCCGTGGGTGAATGTATTTGCCGCAGTGAGAAAGGTCAGTAAATACATTCACTGAATGTCTCAAGTGTAGGGCTATTATCTGGTCAACTTTTAGATGCTAATATAACAAGGAACTCATGTTATTGACATTTGAATTGTACTTGTACTGTGGGAATATACTTCCCTACGGGCCTTCCGCGATGTCAATCCACAGTATACGATTTTCTCTTTCTCTAAACGAAAAACGCGCTCGAAATTTGAAGAAGCACTAAATTAGCACTTTTTATTTCCTCATGATGTAAACAACTTTTGTGACAGCCAGGAAGATGATGACGAGGACGAACCATTGTGCATAATTCCTCGCTCAATTGGTCATGCAATACACATTGGCCACACGACTGCAAAGCAAGGCGTTGGCTGCTGGGACAGTTTTTGAAGGGATACTTTTGAAAATAAAGGGCAGCAACGCACGTGCCCTGAAGGCCCTCAAAGGTGACCCAATAAACCTTTAGGTGTACCAGGCCAAGTGCCGCTTTCACCTGTTCTACATTTTCCTAGAGTACCATGAACCTTCCAACGTTGCTGGAGTCGTTTAAAGGAACAAAATGACAAGAGGTCGAAGATTGTTTACTCTACGTGCAATGTTCGCGTTCTTGCGGTACCAAGATTTCAAAATCTCCCGCACAGGTACGGTTCTGCCAAAGGCCCATAGGGAAGTATATTCCCACCCTAATAATTTTATATTAGCGTTGTATAAGGAAACTTTTGACGTTGCAATGCGTGCTTTGGATAGTAAGCAGCACTTTCAAAGAATCTTGCATCAGTCTTTACAATAGATACCTTATGTGCGTTTAAGGGTTAAACCAGCGTTTTGTAGAGTTGCGTGAGATCGGATGCAAAAGAGTGAGCTTCCAGCCTCACTTCGTATAACATTACATTTGTTGCTATCGCATTCATTGCTTCACCCTTGTGGTGAAACTGTGACTTATTTTTATTGTTGTTGCGTTCGCGCTATTAGTGAGTAATTATTGGGATCGAACATTTCACGAAAACCACAATGCCCAAGACATGTTAGCCGAGGGGCTGAGGAATGACTGCGGAGAACGCGGACATTTCCTTCACCGAGCTCCGAACAAAGGAATAACTCCGGGAACTGAACAGACATCTGTTCAGTTCACTTTAAGCAGGACGTCTTCAAGGAATGGTTGCAGCGAACGGTGCTGCGACCGAGAGCTATGCCGATCGTGCTTCCATCTTATCCTGCGTACAAGCTACCCGCACCCTTTGAAACGTAGACCACTTGTTCGTGTTGTGCCTGCTCATGCCGTATCGAACAGCCCACAGGATTCACAAGTGGAGTGCCAGAGCTCAAGGAAAGAAGTTGCTGAAAGAGTAAGCATGGTCAATGGAACGACGTCACACGCGGTAGGATTCTCTGCGAGTAAACCACGGCCTACACAGCCCCTTCCGTGGAGTGCCAAACACTGTTTTGATTTCGCGAACTTCAACGCATATAGTAAGAAAATGTCGCTGCAAGAAGAATACGACAACTTAGAAAGAAATACTGCGCCAGTACAAAGAGTACTGAGTGGTGCTAGCTATAATTAAGATTGAAAAGGCAGCACCAAAAGGTGACAAGCCTGCTGAATTTCTTCTGGGGGAAGTCAGTAGTTTCAACGTATAAGAAACATTTTTTTTCTAAAGTTCTTCCCTTTTGAAATGGGCGGTATATGCAAATTAATTTCATGTTTTTTTTTTTCAACTCAATAAACCATCAGTCTGGAGTGCGGCGCTGTGTGTCTTGCCTCCATTTGTTGTGTTCGATAGTTATCTGCGCTCTTTCTTCACGACGTGAATACACGTCAACTCGGCCTACTTGCCAATTTGGTACAGTACGTAGGCAAAACGTGTGCATTTACTTTGTTTCAGTAAGGTAGTTTCATTATAACAGTCCATGTTTGAATCTCACGTGATTTAAAAATGGCAGTTATTACTGCAATGTGAAGTAGCACTACACCAGATTAAGCAAATATACACCTGGCAAATATTCTATGTCACGCTGGTTTATTTTGAGGGACAGATAGTAATCACCCATCTCTAAAAAAGCCCCTGCGATGAGGAAATTACCCACGCAGTAAAAAAGACACAGCATTCAAACAACTGAGAACATCAACAAACAACAGTGGGAAAGATTTGTTTCAATCAGAAGGAAAAAAATGATTGCTCAATAAAGTTCTGCATTTACCTCTCCATCTTTATCAACGGCGCTGTGCCGCACGCTTGTAAGTCTGTTTTCACGGGAGCATAACCTGCTCGTGTATAATAGCAATTACCTCAAGACAACCGTACTGGTTTGTCATCTGGCTTACCTTGCACATAAATAGCCGATTTGCAATCACAGGACAAGGCGAGGCAAAAAGTGACCACTAAAACAAATTCGCGCAGCCGGTAGACCGCCTGTCCGGGCGGCATTTGTTTTAACGTTGTGCAGTGTAGTTCAGTGGTAGAACATCGGACGCGTTATTCGAAGGTCGCAGGTTTGGTCCCTGCCGGTGGCAAGTTATCGTTTCATCCACTTTTCTTTCTTCACATTTACATTACAATTACTTCTAGTAACATCCCCTATACTTTCCTTGTCATCACTGTCTGTTAGTTCTCACTAATATTGTGTTTAACAAAGCAACCGTGTTCTTAAACTTACACTTGTTTCCTTCATTCATAGCGAGTGTCTCATTCTGGTAGACTTGGTGCCTTTAGGTAGCATGCGAGGGATTATTAGTCAGCTGCCAGCTCGTGAGAAGATCACGTACTACGTGACGCCAAAAGGCAAAAAGAGTGCTCCACACTCGCCGCAATGGCAACAGGCGGCGCTGACTTATGCTCCCACGTTTAATGCACATACTACCGCATAAAGTGGATGGCAGGATGACCGCCGCCGTAGCTCAGTTGTAGACCATAGGACGCGTTATTCGAAGGTCGCAGGTTCGGTCCTGTCATGGAGTCAAGAGCGCGGATGTGATTATTCGAAGCTACGATCTCCATCGCATTACGTGCCAGCATGTAGTGGAAGCGTTGTGCGCTGCAATCGTGCTCTTCAAATAAGAGAAAAAGCGAAAAGTTTGGTGGACCATTGCGAAACGCTACCCCCGCAACGCGACACACATGGCGACATTCACTACCTGACCAGTTATTACGACACATTGGTTATGCTTAGGTAGACGCAAACACGACAATAACCGATCAAAGTGCACCAGTACAGAACGTATGGTTCATAGAAATATCATTTCAAACAAGTAACACGCACGCAGCGTTCATATGCGCAGTTGTGACATGTCTTGCCAGCCTGCATGGCCCAAGCGCGCCTCTCCAGCTGCCTCCTCGTCACTGCTCGGTCGGGCGTCAAGATGAGCATGCCTACTCTGAAGAGGATCGAACCGTAAATGATTCGCCACGTCGCGAATCGCAGGGATTCCATATTCCTCAGTGTTTTCATCGTCACTTCTGGACGCTCTTGACGTCGGCGACGACGATGGGGGTGGCGAAGACATGCCTACACGTGCGCGCCGAGCAGACGAAATGTCAGCTGAAACTCGCGTCACCATTTCGTGTGGCTACGTGATCAGATGGGGCGTGACCGCTGGAGGAGACCGCTTGGTAGCGCTGGCAGCGCTGAAAATTGGCGGGTTTTGCTCCCGTTTTGAATTGTGTTCGATACTGGTCATTGTAATCATTATGGCATATATTAATACGTCCACCTGTTTGCATTATCAGTACCGAATCGTTACTAGGGGATCGATAATTACACATTAACGCAAAAAAACGGGACATGCGTAAATTTGATGTCACTGCTCCTTTACGAGGTCACAAAAATGTGTTCTTCCTTGGAGATTCTCGATGACCAGCTCAAGCCTTGAAAAGTAGAGATAGAAACCTTCTACAATCCGGATTGTAGTGTCCCTTTTCTTATTATGCCCTTCCTCACTCACATTCTTTCCCTTTCCCATGCTCCTAGTTTGGTCTTTCCCCTCTCCCGAATATGCGCTCTCTTTCTGGTACTTATTCGGGGCAGTAGAACGAGTGCCTGCCGGCAGGTTATTCGCACTTGAATGATGCGGGAGGCACAAGTACAGCGACAATATCTTTATTATACCACAAGTGAAATTACAGGAACGCCCATCAAAAACACGCAAGTCTCGTTGGACCACTGTTCACAGCAGGAAAATGAGAGCAGAGCTGCCTGGATTTTTACATACTGTAATAAGCTCGTATGTATAGACTATTGTACAAAAGTGATACGACTCGAGTAGCAAGTGAGAATGAACTTGTATTTAAACTAACTGGCTAGGGAGGTTTATCTAAGAGTTCGTGCACAGCTGTTTGTTTGTTCACACACACTAGATGTGCAAAAGCTACAAGCAACGAGAAATCAGTTGCGCAAGTGCTGCTCCCATAATCTATTCCAATTTGATAGAACATAATCACATATCTGTGCAATGAAGCAAAATACAGAGCAAATGCAGCAATTCTGATGCAGGCATCAGTTCCCCGCGAACAAGCTTATAAATAGTGGCAGTATAAACCTAGCTATGCACAAAAATTAAACAAAAGAGCAACGGCAAATCTTAAAATCACGTGCTTATGACAGACGCCTAAATGTATGCCCGAGCTACACAAATAATGGCAGTAAAGTGCACGTCCTAACATTTAACAGAACAAATGTTGGACAGCTTAAAATCAGGTACATAGAAGCGAGCACAGGTATGGCCACCACCTCGCTAGCGCCCCTTGTGAATGACGTCGCGCGAATACCGCCTAATGAATGACATATAGCATCTACGACAAATTACAAGGCGCGCCGATGACTGGCCGAAACGGCTCACCGGGGCGCCCCGCGGTGCGAATTGTTGACGTTGCTAACGCACGCACACACTCGCAGAATTTCACAACTGCTTCACACAACTTATTAGTTCTCAGAATTTTTAACATTGTGTGACCTTTTGTTTGCGTAAAAGTCCCCAAAGAAAAGAGAAAAACCAGAATGTTTTGGCATACATCTTTATTCATGTGAGAAACAGCTAATAACCCCAACAAGAGAGAAGTCATAACTTAGTTGGTGTAGCGCTTGTTTCTGAACATCTAGGGTAACTACAACCTGCGAAAAAGAGGAGAAACGATAATTTTGTTATAGGCATTATTAACCTACAGACGACAGCCTGAAAATGCGAAAACTCGATAACACTGTACGGCGACAGAGAGCGAGTATGTTATAATTAACTAGCCGTGAGCGACGTGCTGGAGAACTTTTCAATGCTGTTGTGAGGTACCGGGTTTAAAGAGAAAGGAGGAAGCCAATAGAGAAGGGAAAATGTAAGCCACAAGTTCCAACATGCGCGTCGCGACAGTCAAGGCAAATGGTGATCACAACATTGAGAAAAAATACCGAACTGCCCTGATAAATTCGCAACTAATAAAAAAGCGCATCCAGGCCTTCGTCATATGCATATTTGCGCGAGAAACGACGAACTAATACATTGTCGTTACGAAGGTTCTCGTATCCACAGATTTGTTGCAGTGATACGAGAAAGCACATGGCACATATGTGCGACTTCAAATTTCTTGCGTGGCACACGTAGCTAAAGCTAATTTATATCTTGGAACTAGCTCCATCAAGCGGCCAATGAAGATTATATACAGTCAGTTTACTAAAGTCTGGTCAAGTAATAAAAATAGTTTCCTTCATGTGCGTTCAAACATGAACGAAAACTATAGTCTACATTTGTGTTAGAACAGCTAAATAATTCATTCTCCATGAATCAAGCAGTTACGTACTTCTGAAACATGTTGCACAAGCAATTCCTGATACAACGCAAGATGTTTATTTTGAGTATTATTTTATTATTTTTGGTGACTTACATTCAATATGACAGTAGCCGGTGCTTTATATCGAATCCGTAA
The DNA here is from genome assembly GCA_030522465.1 of Rhipicephalus appendiculatus. Taxonomy (NCBI): domain Eukaryota; kingdom Metazoa; phylum Arthropoda; class Arachnida; order Ixodida; family Ixodidae; genus Rhipicephalus; species Rhipicephalus appendiculatus. The sequence goes on from JALIZH010022700.1 coordinate 6,398, forward strand.
ATCCCCCCCCAAAAAAGTAATCGCACATCAAGGTGTCGTGTCCATCTCTACAGTATAGGAGAAAGGAAGTTCTGAGAGCACTCCACTCGCAAGACGAGGCGTGCATCTCTCCGTTGGGAATCTAACGGCACTAGGCCTAACTGTTAGTCAGCGTAACAGACACTCCACAGAAACATACTTGCATTCGATCGGGCCCATAAGTTGCACATGTAGTGAAGTACAGCTTCTTCACAGATGCGTCCATAGTCTTAAGAATCATGACACGAGCACGAAATAACACAAAAAAGGGCATGACTGACGCGCGCGACCGCACATGGTAAATCAACGAGCTTAACTGACATTGCAGAAGCCGAAGCAGTTGCGCGGATTGATACAGGATGAACGGTAAAGTGCTCGGGAGGTATCAATCTGGACGGTTATCCCTGCCAGTAAAGTACGTAAAGTTTTGGACGCCCTCATGATTGCTGACACCACCACACGCATTTATAATTTCGCAATTAGAGGACGGCGTGGACAGGCTCGAGTTCAAATTTCAATTCACGGTGGTCCATGCATGTCCGTGCATGCATTGACGAAATTATGCGCGATCTGCTGCTTGGCAAAAAAACGGGTCTTTAAAAATCCGCCTGGTAGCGGTATTTCAACTTCCAGTTGCATTCTCACTGAAGTCTACTTCTTATATCCGTATTGCTGACGGCTAAGAAGATATATTCGTAAACAACACAAGTTGCGCGTTGCCGTGTCTAAGCGGATGACCCGGAATAAAGAAGACGGCGCCTGTAAGCGTCTTTAAATATCCGCCTTATAGCAGGGTTTTTTGAGTTTATTATATCCGTCCTGAGGTTGACATCTTCAATCCGGCGTGTAGACAGTTTAGACAATATATCCCTTAATAAGACGGATTATACCTCTCTTGTGCTAGCTGGGTATGAAACTTGCAATATATTTATCACAGTACTCTGAGCGCCGTTAAGGCATTGCGAAAGAAGGATACACTGTACACAATTGTTAATAACGACATATTTACAGGGATCAGTTGCAATAAAAAAATATATTTCATCGTCGCAAGAGTAACACGCTGTTACGTTGTTAGTGTGTTTTTAACAACGTGCAGGTTCTTAATCAATGGGTGTCCGAGACGTCGCCACAGACACCCACGAAAGGACGAGGCCGTTTGCACCCAACAGTTAATACACACACTCAAAACGAACACACATAGCACCGACGGAAACCCAAAATAGCAATACAAAACTAAACCGAGATATCACAGTCCTAAACGTGCAGTTCCTAAGGTGATCGGAGAAGCGAGGCACGAGTGCGCTGGTCTCACCGAGGTGCGTGGTGGTTGGCAGGTTGCCGAGTGGAGCTCGCAGAGAGATGGATGGAACAGTCTTCCAAGGCTGCTGGGTCGAAAAGCAGGCACGATGCCGTAGCCGCGTCCCGGCCGGACACCTATGCCAGAGCTCGGGTCCGAAACCCGACAGCTCCGCGTCTCCACGGGCTCAGGACGTCTCGAAGAAGGAACCTGTCACAGACGCGTCGCCATGGCCTGCTCGTACGGGCAGGTCGCCGCGGGCTCAGGTGGTCGCCAAGGCTCGGGTCCGGAACCCGACCGCCGTGGAACCTCGCCTGTCTTCTCCGCCGCTTCTCTCGTCTCTCTCCCGCCGCCACGCTTCGCCCTTTCCTTTCTCGTGCCTCCCGTGGCCTACTCCAATTGGTCCTTACTTTTATTCTTCTATTTTATTCTTCCAGCGCTCGTGACACATTCTTCTTCTTCTTCTTCTTCTTTTCTATCTTGCATGGTGCGCGCACTGCCAACACTCGCGCACGTCACTCATTACATAAGCCCCCCTTTTATCAAGTTTTTTTTCCTAAAAAAAACTGCTGCGACGTGCGCGTTGCATAATGCAACATACTGCAACTGTTCACTATACAGTCCTAACTAACACACTTTCCCAGTATAATAGTCCATTAAATGTAAATGTCTATTTTAAACCAACAGTCCACGAAACGGTCGAAGAGCTACAATAAATACTAAAGTTAACACTTGAGATGCAAGCACACAACAAGCTAAAATATGTACAAGAAATGTAACTGCGCTGCCTACAGGCAAAACCAGAATAGCCACCGGTTAATGACCTCGACGCTCAAGTTATAGCGTCCCAAATGAGACGAATAGCAACGGCCTCCGATTTGCCGCAAAACATCAGAAACGCTTGGCAGCGTTTTCGTGCAGACGTCTGTCCGTTAATCTCAATGGTACTCAGACGCCCTGCCGCCTTGGCAGCCCAGCAAACATCGGAACACAAATGGACGCATCGCTTCCACGCGCCCCCCAGTCAGACGCGTTCGAATGACTGCTTTAGGCACGTCAACGCCTTGTCCGTGCCGATCAGCTGGCTGGGGTTTCCAAATTTCAAGGCATGTGCCTTCTGCCTCCAAGGACTCCAAACATGACCTGTTGGTTTCCTGAACGCTCGAAGAGCAATACATTTGCACTCTTTTACTGCGCCCTACAAATTGAATTGCGGGCTCTGCAACACTATCGGACCTTACATTCAGGTCATCCTGTGAGTCAAAATCATCGTATGCTGAAGGCTCTGCTTTGCCTGCTTTAATATGTGCTTGTGCACTTCTGATTCTCTCGGACACATCCAATTTCCACTGATCCGAGAAGTGAAGCCGACTGTGTCCATCAGCAAAGTATCAGCGTGGTCATCGACTATGCCTGGATCAGCTTTTCCCGCATCATGCAGGACCCTTAATGAATCTGAGTGAACCACCTCAGCGTTCGTTCTACGGCACTTGCCATTATTATCCTGAACCACCTTTATTGTACCTTCTATGGAACTATTCTGAGGCACCTTTGACTCTTCAACACACATGCTTAGCCTCCCAGAGGCTGTAAAGGACAACTCATCCTTCCTTGAACTTTCCTGTTCCGTGCTCGTCAAGGTGCGCTCTGCTTTCTCGAGCTCAACTTTACTCTTCCTGATTTTCTGGCTACTCGCGTCTGTGCCATCTTCTAGCTGAGCTCCTGGCTCCAAGGAAACGCTATGGTGAGGTTCCAGTACAACCGCACCTAAAGAGCGTTGCTCGCGCCTAATGACAGTGTTTCGAGAGAACCCTTCGAAGTCCTCTTCCCTGGAGCTAACCACTGGCCTATCGGGTCCCTCTATTCCTAACTCTGTCTTCGAAGCCTCCGTGAGGTTTAGCTTTGACTTGTGCTTCTGCATTCTCTTTTAGCTGCCTCGGATAAGTTCTCTTATCACTGGCCAGAGAAGTTGGCCCCCCCTTTTTCTAACGTGTTCGTCATTGCCATGGTGCACGAACATGACTGAACCAGCTGTTGGCGCCGCTTGCGGCCCACTTGGTGAATCTAGGGGGATCCCCCCAGAGTTTGCTTTACGGCATTCGCCTTCTTTGCTATACAAAACACTTAATGTTTCTTCAATGGGTCGACACGGAGACACCTCTGAAATTCGGAATTGAGAGCATGGTTTCAGCAACGAGAAGCTCGAGCGCGTCAGGAGAGGGCCGCAGAAAGAGAGGCAAGGAAGGAAGAACTCGAGTTAAAGTTACGAAATGAGGAACGTGAAACTCGAGCACGTGAGGAGAGGGCCGCCGAACGTGAAGAACAAAGAAGAGCTCTGATTGAGCAGTTAGAAAGTGAAGAGCTAGAGCAGCAAGCGCTTCGGCTAAAGCTAAAGCTCGCAGAAGCTTCGGAGACGCAGCTGGGAACAGAGAGACATGCTATGTCGGTGGCTAGCTCCGTACAAGAAGAGTTGGACGTATGCTCTCAATTCCGCGCCTTCCAAACCCGTGCTCATCGCCAACTCCATTAACTCTGCCATGCTCATCTTTCCTCACTAGTCGTCAGCCTCACTCAAGTGATACAAATGGCCTCGTCCTGTCGCGGACGCCAATGTTACGTTGTTAGTGTGTTTTTAACAACGTGCAGGTTCTTAATCAATGGGTGTCCGAGACGTCGCCACAGACACCCACGAAAGCACGAGGCCGTTTGCACCCAACATTTAATACACACACTCAAAACGAACACACATAGCACCGACGGAAACCCAAAATAGCAATACAAAACTAAACCGAGATATCACAGTCCTAAACGTGCAGTTCCTAAGGTGATCGGAGAAGCGAGGCACGAGTGCGCTGGTCTCACCGAGGTGCGTGGTGGATGGCAGGTTGCCGAGTGCAGCTCGCAGAGAGATGAATGGAACAGTCTTCCAAGGCTGCTGGGTCGAAAAGCAGGCACGATGCCGTAGCCGCGTCCCGGCCGGACACCTATGCCAGAGCTCGGGTCCGAAACCCGACACACGCATTGTACACCGAAAAGGACAAACTTGGTGGCAACAATATCAGCTACGCCAGAAATAGCATAGTTCAAGCAAATCACCAACGAACACTACTAAAATGAAAAATCGGTATAACACGAAAGTGAAACGTGTCCTTACAGAAGTAGTCGAATGTTTACTGCACATTGATATAAGATAGCTTGCACAATGTCTATTGGTGTGTTGACAGTTATAGCACCATTTAACGTGGATGCGTCCACGTTGACGCTTGATGGTACACCTGTATCCCGACGATTAACGTCTGTGATGAATGATTAAAGAAACCCTTGTGGTCATAGATGCTTGTGGTAGCTGTACGGTGAGAGCGGAGTCATTGAAAGCGGTGTGACAGCCAGAAGTGCGTCAATGATTGGGCGCCGAACTTGGGCTAAGGTCGTCTACTCGCGGCATGTTAGAGTTATTGAACAACGCTGCCCGACCAGAGGGAAACGCAACGCGCGTCGTGTCTTCCCCGTTGGCCGGCTGCGATTTTTCGCGGGGCGAGCTAGGAACATGGCTAGGGACGTGGAGTTACGGCCACGCGACGCATTCGCGCGTCGCACAGCTGTTTTTTTTTTTGGTATGGACGGATAATGCGATTGTGGATGCTAGTGGTAAGGTCGCCACCTGGCAGTGTGTTAATGCGTCGGCAAAATTGCACGTTTACTATTCGAAACACGCCGAATGGGACGGACGCAGAGAAACAACGCTTTGAAGAAACTAATCGTGCATTTCTCGGTCAAAATGCATTACTTCTCTTAGCAAGAGCACTGTGACAGGACAGTGGTAGATATAAAAGGCTTGTTTTTAAAGCCTCTAAAGTATGTAACAGTGGCGCAGTGGATAGCGTGCCCGGCATCTCTTGTCGCGGACCTAGAGGTCGTAGGTTCGACTCCCGTTGACGGAACATTTTTTCTTTGTCTTCTGATCATGTGTATTTTTTCAACGTCATTTCCGTGGCGGAAATACGTCACTCAAATCTTGGTGGACCCCGGCATAAAACACTTTCGTATTAAAAAAGTACACATTTATTGAACACATAAGAAATATTTTGCTGAAAAAAATTGGTGTGTAAATTACACTTAAGCAACAGGAGCTTCTCAAATAGGCCGTCATCAAGACATCGTCGCTTCGGCCTCAACACTAGACTCGCGAAGGAGAAAAGTCTCTCTACTGCGCAGAGGAGCACACATTCATTTTATAGCGGATAAATACCGCCTTCATGGCCAGACAGTCCTGCAGCATAGCGATATCCCTTCTCGCGTCATCTAAATACTGGAAATCTTCCGCCTTCAGGTGGGTCTGTTATGACCGTTCAGATGCCTAAGTCGTAAAACTGTCATTATTCACCACCGATGACGAAGACTTGTCGCACGTGTCCGTTTGGAGCGGTGCATGCGCCTCAGCCACTCGCATGAGCAAGTTCTCAAAGTCTGAAGATTCAGCCACTTCGCTTGAGGTCCGCCGTGTCTTGAAGAATGGGTGTGAGCAGGATGCAAGTATTGCCTCATAATTTTACATACTAAAGAGCGCAAAAAAGCGCTTTTGGAGACCGGTTAGACAGCTGTCTAAGATGATAGATCCGTGCCGAATTTATTGCTTCATAGAAATTAGCTTCTTTTCTGACAGTGAGAAGTGTGGCAGACGCTCTCCGTAGTAGCCGCAGCTGCTTTCCTGCATGATATCGATTGCTGAAAAAAAAATTTTATAACGTAAGCTGCTTGATTGTCTCCAGTGATGGTGATCGGAAGTAACTTGTAATTTATAAACATGGACGACTCTTCAAAACATTTATAAAAACTACCTCACCTGCAGCGATTGGGTAGAGAATGCCGCGATATTCGTCCAGAAAGTCCAACTCTGCGTCTCTTATGTGGTAGGTCGAGCTTCTCTGAGAGTGTCTTCAGTTTCGCTTTGTTCGTGAGAAGTACGTGCAATGCGTGGTAGAGAGCTCCACCGCGTGATGCATGGTGTTGGCAGCTGTCTTCCGAGAACTGATAGGACCGTCTCTGCATCCTTTGGCCGATTTGATGAGCCCCAATACTGAGCGCATTTCGCCATTGCACTGTCGCGGAGACGACTGCACGTAGGACTTCTCTTGAGGGCTTTCTTGACGTCAGCCATGGCGACGAGGCTTAAAGTATGACACGCGCACCGCAGATGATGAGGAAGCGATGACCCCGACAGTTCAAGGGGAAACGTATCATCAATTTCCCAATCTGTAAAGAAAAAAGAGGGGGTCAGTAAATTCCCATTCCCTCATTCACGAAAACAAATACGAACTCTTCAACCACAGATCAGGCGAAATAGCTTAGAGGAAAATCTTCGAAGGGAGACATTATTGCGTACCGTCAGTGGTGTCATCGATTCCAAATTCCTTGAAAGCCTTTACGAAGTTGCTTCCCGTGTCGGTCACTGTGCGTACGACTTGCTTCGTTTCCAGGCTGAAGTCTCCGTAGACATCCAAAAGCAGCTCTGCTACACGGTCGTATGAGTGCGTTCCAAGAAAGCGTTTGCAAGCTAGAGCTGCCGATTTGCGTTCAAGCGTGTCGAAATCAATCTGAAAAGACAGAGTAATGTGCACAGGATTATTTACAGATTCCACTGACGGAGCAATTTCAGGTATGAAGAGCACTGAGTAATCTTTGAGGCAAATGACACGTCGAGTTTTCTCCAATCCGAGCACGGTTGTTAGGGCGAATCGTCTTGTTCAGTGCAACTCGAGTCTCAAGAAAGTCACCCAAAGCTAGAAATTTACTCTGAGTCAACGCGTCGGTCAACCTCTTTCAAAAGTGATGCTTTCTGTCTCATGTGCGGAGTCGCGCAAGGTGCAAGAACGCCCGCGTACAATAACAGGTGCAAAACTGCATAACTCTTATGGCCTACAAAGTAATTGAAATTGCCTAGTTACCCAGTGTGCTGTTACACCCATGAAGCTTTTTGTTGAAGTAGACGACACGTCCGCAGTGGTACACACATGTGTCGTCGCTTGTAGCTCACTTCTGATACGGCGAATTTTGTCTTCGAATGCCGCATCTATCTTTCTCCCGAGTGTCCTTCGAGACATCAGTACCACATCAGGGCAGGTTCCTGAAAATATGTGATATGCAGCGTTATTCGCGAAACACACCAATAGAGCAAGAACTGTTCCTGCTAGAACTCCGTCCCTTACCTTTGACGAACTGCTGAAAAGCATCATGCTCCACGAATTCCAGAGGGAGCATGTAATTGACAATCAAGTTCTTCAAACTTGATTCAAGCTCATCGAACTTCTTTTGACCTGGCCGACTTTTGGCTAAACCAAAATAGTTGTCCAGACTTGCTGTGGATCCTAGCTGCTTTGTGCGCTCGCGTTCGTTTGCTTTCTCGCGTCCAGAACTGCACTTCCGGGGCCTCTCGAGGTACTGCTCATATTCTGATGCACCATTTGAATGTGCCCTCTGGGAATAAATAGAATGTATTTGAGCTCAAAGGAACGTATGGCAATTATAGAGACACAACTATGACAACTAAGATACACGTTTCTTAACTTGAGGTGGACTTTAAGGTTTGACGTCGATGTCCGCGAACTAGAAATTATTTTTCCGCAAAGCTTGCATTCTGCTTTGAGCACAGAAGCATTGGATCCATCCTCTACGGGTTCAAAGAACGTGTCATCCTGTATAGACCGTGCTGCGCGGCCTTCACCATTCGCCGATGCTCGGTCTTGTGACGTGTGCTGGGGTGGTGCCTTGCCCGTCGTCGCCGTTCTCAAGACTGCATCTCGTGTGACTCGTGTCGCGACTCGAGGGCGAATCCGTCCTACTGTACAACGAGACGCCACTTAAATACAGTAGAGACAGCTCAGCCAAGTGTTGCCAGGCGAGAGCGGTCACGTCGGCAAAGGGCACTAACATTTCATTGTGGCTGGCGCTGCCATGACAGGTCATCGAACGGTCATCATGTTAAAGGGCGCCTCGTCCGGTGGCCACACGCCATGGGCGTCGGCAGGATTTTGTTTTATTATTTTTTTTGGGGGGGGGGGGGGGGGCGGAGGAGGTGCGGAGCGTTGGTTTAGCTTGGGCAACGTTTTTTGATTGCTTGCGTGAGGGGCAAGTACTGGTGTGGCTTGAGGGGGGCAAGTGCCCCTTTTGCACCCCCTTGCCGACCCCCATGCCACACGCACATACATTTACACACGACCGGGTGGCGGAGGGCCTCTAACCGTGAGAAGGACTTGTAGCGGCAGCAGCATCGGCGTAGCATAGAAGAGGACGAGACGCTCGCTCTTGCACGAGGCAGGTGCCGATGCCATGGGTCTGCCCGCGCTGGCGTTCGAATCAGTCATTAAAATACTTCTGATCACAGCGGTCGTGTTGGGGCTGGCTCTCTGTCTGGTAAGGCCGACAATTCGCCGGTCTGCGAGGTCGCACATTCGCCACAGTTTGGCGACACGGACGTGATTGTGGCCATTCGTTTCCGTGGCAGACGCGACTATGGAACAGACCTACAGCACGAGTTCTCGAGATGAGAACTTTCCTGAGCAGCGCGGTGAGCCCTCGTGCTCAACCATCACTCTCCGCATTGCACAGTACTGGGACCAGCATCCATCGGCGTGGTTGCTTCAGGCGAAATCACAATTTCAAGTTGCTGGTATCCGCTCCCAAGCCACGAAGTTGCACTACGCTGTCATGGCACTCTCGCCCACCGCCGTTGACGAAGTAGCGGATCTGTTGAGCACCCCGCTGTCTGCGAATGCCTACGACAATGTCAAGACGACCCTGCTTCAGCGCATGGCAGTTTCACAGCGTCCTTGCATCCAGCAGCTTCTGTCCGCTGAAGAACTCGGTGACCGACGCCCCACTTCGCCGAATGGAGCAACCGAACTTCTTCGCCGAATGAAGCAGCTGCTCGGAGACAACGCGAGATCCATCGATGATGCGCTGTTACGCGAATTTTTTTAGGGGCGAAGCTCCTTAGGGTGTGGCTCGTTCCCTTCTCCGTTTGTATGTAGTATGTATGCAGCCACCTCTAGTTTATGAATTGCTCAATAGATGGCGTTGTGTGTATATGTCCTTGGAAATAATATCACTAGATGGCGTTGGTGGTTCCACTAACGTGGGTTAGTGATTCTTGGCGCGCTTTCTCTTTCGCTCGGAGTCGCCGGGTGGATGATAAGGCTGCGGAGCGTAGAGCGCGCAAGGCTGCGGCAGCGCGCGCTCGCAGGTGGAATCGAGCCGTACGAGAACGGGAGGCCGAAGCGTGTCGTCAGGCTGCACGGCGACGCCGCCAATATCCAGCAGTGCGAGAACGGGAGGCCGAAGTGTGTCGTCAGCCTGCTCGGCGTCGCCGGGAAGACACCGCAGTGCTAGAACGAGAGGCCGAAGCGGCACGGCGACACCGGGAAGATCCAGCAGTGCGAGAACGGGAGGCCGAAGCATGTCGTCAGGCTGCACGGCGACGCCGGGAAGGTAGAGTTGATGATTCTTTCCGGAGCTTCTCCCCCACTCATCACCATTCACCTCGTGGATATGCTGTGATTTTTACAACGACTACCGGCTAACGTGCAGATGATTCTGGCGACAGCTTCTACCATGGACCTCACCGGACTTGCCGCGTTGGCCGACATGGGGATGGAAGTAGCCCCCCCCCAACCATCGCAGCCACGACAGCGTCCTCTAGTGACAGTACAACCATGGCCGCTGGTACAACCAAGCTGCGAACTCTCCCGTCTTCAACAGCACAATCGCCGCTCAACGCCCTGTGTGAGCGTCTCGAACGCATCGTCTCTGCAGCAGAACATCGCCGCGGGTCACCTCGCCGTTCACGCCACCGAAGTCCCAGCAAGCCGAGACGCTCACCCACCCGCCGTGACGTGTCGCCAACGCCGGGCGTCTGCTACTACCATCGCCGTTTTGGAGCCGACGCTCGTCACTGCCGGCGTGAGAGCACGTGGCAGGGAAACAGGCCGGCCGACCTCTGACGGCAACAAGCGGTCCGGCCCAGCACACAGGTCGCCTTTTCTACCTCACGGACAGAGCCACAGGCCAATGTTTCCTAGTCGACACAGGTGCAGATGTAAGCATTATTCCTGCTCAACGCTCCGACCGAAAAACGACACCTGTGTCGTTTTTTGCAAGCCGTCAACGGTACCAAGATTCCAGTTTTCGCATCGCGCTCCATCCTGCTCAATCTTGGTCTCCAACGAGCGTTTCGCTGGATTTTCCTGGTTGCAGATGTCCGACGCGAACTCATCGAATCTGAGGGTGGAAATTTGGGCTTGTTGGTGTTGTTGCATGATAATGGATGGAGCGCAGGCTAAAGACAAGGACAAAGAGAGACACACTGACACAAACACAGCGCTGTGTTTGTGTCGAATGTGCCTTCTTCTTTTGTCCTTGTCTTTAGCCTGCGCTCCATCCATTAGTTTATCGAATCTGATTTCCTTCACCACTATGGGGCTCCTTGTCGACGGAAACAGCGTCGTCTTATCGACTCTGTTACGCTCCTGACCGTTACCGGCGCCCCTGCGACAACCACATCGCCAATCGCACCGATATCTTCTATGCTGGAAGAACCGTTCGCCGAGCTCTGTGAGTTTTACACTCTGACGCGCAGGCCGACTGGACTCAACCGGTCCAACACGACGTTCGTCACCACATCGTCACCTCCGGCCCTCTTGTCTATTTTCGACCTCGGCGTTTGTCCCCTGGAGAAACTCAAAGTTGCTCGCGCGCAGTTCGAGCCCATGCTCGCACTCGGTATCATCCGACCTTCTTCTAGCAACTGGGCGTCACCACTTCACATGGTACCAAGAAGACTGGGGATTGGCGTCCATATGGCGATTACCGGGCGCTCAACATCACAGTGCCTGATCCCTACCTCTTCCGAATATCCAGGACTTCACTGTAGCGCTGCACGGTGCGACGATCTTTTCTAAGATCGATCTTGCTCGCGCCTATCATCAGTTGCCAGTCGCCGAGGAAGACATCCCGAAGGCCGCCATCACCACACCTTTCGGTCTTTTTTTAATTCCTCCCCATGCCCTTCGGCTTACGGAACACTGGTCAATCGTTCCAGCGTTTCATCGACTCCGTCACCCGAGGCTTGCCATTCGTCTTTGCCTACATCGACGACCTCCTTGTCGCAAGTACTTCCATTCAAGAGCATGTACAACACCTGCGGTTGTTCTCCCGCCTTGCCAGCCGATTAATCGTCATCAACGCCGCCAAAAGCGAATTTCGTCGACAGGAACTCGAGTTCCTTCGACACGTAGTTGACGCGAACGGCGTTCGACCACTGCCGTCCAAGATTCGCGTCGTCGAAGATTTTCCACGACCGACTACGATGACCAAGTGTGATGATTGGAACAAAACGTGAACGACGACGAAGGTGCAGTGTCGAGCGCGTGGGTTTTGGAGCAAGCTGTGCGCGTGAGGCAAGCCTATCAGCTGCTGTCTTGTGGTGGCCCATCGAGGTGGTGACCCACGATTGGACCACGTGTGAAGAAGACGTGGCGATGTGCTTGCTGGCTCGGGACGAGCCGTAGCAGCGGCAGACGCAAGACAGCGGGCCGAAGCGTCGGACGCCGGCGGTCTAGGGTCCGGCCAGGAAACGCGGCCGTCCGTGCTGCTGCCGCCCAACCACCAGCTGGGGCGGCGTTGCCGGCTTTTGAGTAATGCATCTCGGGGTGCGGCCTGGCCTGCTGTCCTGTTCCTTGCGGAGGGCATCGCGGATCTCGGTGAGGCGTCTCCGCGGCCAGCTGTTCAGCCCAGCAACGAGCGTGGCCTGGCTGATGGTGACGTTTGCGCCGAGCATCACGACTCGACGCAAGCTGTGTCGCTGGGCAGGCTGGCCATTCCCTGCACGGAGCTCTGCGTCTCCATGCGGGTCGACTGCTTCGTAGTCGGACCCACGCCGTCAAGCTACATCGTCGCCATGAGCGTCGCCCATCGGGACGCACCCCGCCCCTACATCGCGTTTCGTCCGCCTCCTGCTCAGCAACCCAGAGTCCGCCGTGCCGACCATCGCACCGTGAGGTCTTTGAACTTTGTCTTGGACTGACGTTCATTGTAGCCCTCGCATAGCTTAGCCTCCGTGTTCTTGTACCTTCGTGTTTAGCTGTGTTTTCGTGTTGTCTTAAACGTCGTGTGTCTTTTACTACGGCGTCTCTCTGAGTCCATTTCATCTTCGCACGGCACGCACAACAAGAGTGACAATATAGTCCTCTATTTCTTTACACCAAGCTTCGCCAATTTCTCGGGTTCGTCAGTTTCTATCGACAGTTTATACCCGATTGTGCACGACTTGTCGCCCCTCTAGACGCTCTGTTAAGCTCCAAACGCAAACAAGCGCTTCAGTGGACTGAGGAGGCCGCCCACGCGTTCACAAGTCAAGTCTGCTCTCGCGAATACAACACTGCTGAAACATCCGAAACCAGATGCACCAGCTGCTATCATGACAGACGCCTCGAACAACGCTCTTGGCGCCATTTTGCAACAGTTCATCTATGGCACATGGCATCCACTCGCTTTCTCTTCAAAGAAGCTAAAGCCTGCACAGAGCCGCTACAGCATTTTCGACGGCGAGCTACTCGCCGTATACTTGGCTGTCCGACACTTCCGGCAGTTCCTAGAAGGTCGTCAGTTTAGTGTCTTGACCGACCATAAGCCCCTTGTGCACGCAATGAACCAATCGGCGTCCTGCTACTCGCCTCGCAAGAGTCGACATCTCTCCTACATATCAGAATTCACAACAACGTTCCGTCACGTCAAAGGCACTGACAACATTCCTGCCGATGTTCTGAGCCGCGTCGTGCAGTCTCCACACCAACTGCGGAGCCTTTCATCATCGACGTCGGCCTACTCGCCACTCACCAGCGTGACGACACCGAGCTGCGTACCCTCCGAAATTCGTGAACGTCGCTGAAACTGGATGACGTCGTTTTGACTTTAGATGGCACATCGGTAGCGTGTGATACCTCTACCGGCACACCCCAACCTTTCATCCTGGCACCGCTTCGCAGACGCCTGTTCGATGCTGTAACACAGTATGTTGCATCCCGGAATTCGCGCGACACAGAAGCTCATTTCCAGTCGCTACGTTTGGCCTCAGCTAAACGCTCAAGTTCGCGACTGGATGCGCTGTTGTTTGCCGTGTCAACGCTCCAAGATCCAGCGCCATCCCGTCCCTCTTGCGAAGTCCTTCCTTCCACCGGACGCGCGTTTTGACACCGTGCACTTGGACCTGGTCGGCCCTCTCCCACCTTCCAAGGGCTACAACTACATACTGACATGCATCGACCGCTACACACGGTGGCCAGAAGCTACACCCATCGCCGTCATATCAGCGCCCACAGTTGCAGCAGCCTTCGTGTCGACATGGATTGCGATGTTCGGCTGCCCATCGACTGTAGTCACCGATCGTGGTCGGCAGTTTGATTCGGCGCTCTTCAACGAACTCCACAAGCTCCTCGGAACGACACGCCTCCGCACGACCTCTTACCACCCACAAACAAATGGGCTGGTCGAGCATTTCCGCAGGCATCTGAAGTCCTCCCTCATGGCACATGGATCACCAGAGAAGTGAGTCGTCCAACTACAACTTGTCTTGCTTGGCATTGGAGCTGCCATCATCACCTGCGGTGCTCCTGCGCCGAGTTGGTCTACGGCAGTTCGCTACGCCTGCCATGCGACTTCTTCGACCCCCAGCCAAAACACCTATGCTAATAGCCGGAGACTACGTTTCCGAACTGCAGAACATCTTCCAGCAGACACGCCCCGTGCCTACACGCCCGCACGAATCGAGAGCTCGTTACGTGTCTCCGCAGCCCACCTCTGCTACACGTTTCCGTGCGCAACTGTGCCGTGTGGAAGCATTTGCAGCCGCACTACTCCGGGCCATATCAAGTTCTGGAGCGTCGTCCGTCGACATTCGTCGTCAACGTCAACGGCCAGCCCGACACAATCGCTCTCGAACGTCTCAAGCCTGCCTACTTCGAAGCAACGTTGCCACCGGCCACACCATTGTGTGACGCAATGCTACTGCATTCCGGACCATTGCCTTTTTACGCCACACCCAAGACACATCGTGTCTCATAGAGTTCCGATCGTCCATCTAGGGGGAGCCCTCTGTAGCGGCAGCAGCATCGGCGTCGCTGTGGGGAAAGCATCGCCGCCCTGCATGTGTCTGCGACAGACGCACGCCTTTGATTGTTTAACAGACACAGAAAGAAAAAAAATATTATTTCCCCTTTGGAAACACGCCTCAGCTCATTTCCGAAAAAAAAATAGTAACGAGATACCCGTGCCGCGCACAGTATCGCGATACAACCGATACATCGTAAAAGTATTTCACTACTGAGATACGACTACATTTCACAAATGTATTCGATACAGAAATACAGATACTCAAAAGTATCTCTGAAATACTATCGCGATACTCTTGTATCGCGATACTGCTCAGCCCTGCGATTACAGGAGTACACGTTCTCGGTTGTGTACAAATCTGGCAAGCTGCACAGCGATGCCGACTGCTTATCTCGAAACCCCGTTGATCCACCCAACTTCACCGACTTGGAATCAGATGCCTGCGTCTTAGCCATCACTGACATTCTGCAGGTGGCAGACGAACAACGCCGAGATCCATCGCTGCTCTCCATCACTGACCACATTCAATCGGGCAATACTGACCCTTCACTTAGTAGGTTCCTGCTTCAAGACAATGTTTTGTACCGCCGCGACTTACACCCCAATGGCGGGGAACATTTACTCGTCGTACCGCGTCACCTGCGCAAGGATGTCCTGCAACAACTTCACGACGTCCCAACGTCTGGACGTTTAGGCGTCTCCACAACCTACGACCTTGTTCGACGACGGGTATTTTGGAAGGGTCTTTATCTCTTCGTTCGCCGCTACGTTGCATCTTGAGACCTGTGCCAGCGCCGAAAGAAACCTACGACTCCCCCTGCCGGTCACCGTCAGCATATTGAAGTCCCAACCGAGCCATTTTATCGAGTAGCGTTGGACTTGGTAGGTCCCTTTCCAAATTCGACACATGGAAATAAATGGGTTGCAGTAGCCACCGATTATGCCACTCACTATGCAATCACTCGAGCGCTCTCCAGGCTCTCTGTTCTACTGTCGCTCCCATCTCGACGTGTTGGCCTCTGCGAGAAACTCTTATCGCGATACGTTGGGCCCTACCGAGTCCTGCGTCAGGTGACACCTGTCGCCTATGAGATTTCCTCGACAACAGACTCATCGGCTGCTACATCCAGAAGAGACGTAGTCCACGTTTCTCGTCTAAAGCCGTAGAATGGTGACACGCCCATTTCACAGGTAGCGGGATGGTGCTTTACCGGCCGGGGTAATGTCACTTCGGTACAGGCGCTGAAATTGTATCCAGTGGAGGAAGACGATGATGTTGTTGTTGGGGGCCAGACTCTCTCTCGAGGTGCCTTGTTGGCTTGCGATTGTGTGCGCCTTGTGCAGCGTTACCATTTATATCTATCTATCTATCTATCTATCTATCTATCTATCTATCTATCTATCTATCTATCTATCTATCTATCTATCTATCTATCCTAGCCACCTCTGCCTGGTAGCTCTCATAATAGTCTCGTTAACTTGCTATGTGCGCAAATTCGCGAAGCAGAAGAGCGCAAGACCAAAGAGATTCAGAGGAGTGTATCATGCATAGGTCATGAATAACGTGACTGGCATGTCGCGTATGTCATGAGATCCTTTCCACCAGTCACGTGTGACACGTACCAACAGAGCACGCTCCGTGCTATGCGGGTACGTGCCGGTGTATATAAAACCATGCACAGTAAAAACATGCTAAAAATCTTTACGCTAAAGGATTAAGGAGCTTGTGCACAACAAATATGTTGTAGCAGTTCCAGATGAACCAAAAATCCCATGGAAGCGAAGAATAAAAACCATGAACTCAGCCAGAATCAAGACTTGGCTTTCCACATCGCAGTGGAGTATGCTGCCACAGTGCCACACTCGTCCTTAAAGATGCCTATCTTAAAAATCTGTACAAGCGTCATGTCGGAGCAACGCCAGTTTTCGTTGTAGTACGGGCAGTTCGCCTTTGTAACAACGTAATCTAGATCGAGCGCACAAGCCGTAGTGAAGCGTTGCGCGTATACGCCGACGACCGCTACTTCTGGTATGGATATCATCACGCCGTAGGGTACACTTCGTTTCGGTAAAACTGACCCATCGGTGTCAACGTAGGTGGCGACGTTTTGTAAGACCATGAGCTAGCTTTTACGCGCTAGTGTAGTAGACATGCCTGTCAAGCCAACTATATGTACACAACTAAATTTACATGACGACATCAATTCGGCTCGTAAGGCTTGGAAAATAGCTACAGAAATCAATTCCCGCTAAATGTGGGGTCTACAGAAATGCATGTTTTGAAGGAGTTCTGGGAATTTCAAAATTTTATTTTGAAACTGTTGCCTATTACTTGCGACCACGTTGACTATTACTTGCGATCGCTGTTGCCTATTACTTGCGAGTCAATTTACGCTGCCTGCACTTTTTGTTTTTATGAAAATGGATCCAGTCCAGCTGTTATACGTTATCATTTTCTCTTTTGACCAAAGCACTTGATCACGTGCCCTCGTGTACCTGTTATGTGATTTTATCACGGTCATTTGAGCTCTATTTCGCATGCCCACTGGCCGCGAACGTTAGTCAATATGTAAAAAATTTAACCGAAAAAACGATAGTGAAAAAGAGCAAAGTTGGAACAGCCCGCTACTTTTTCTGCGTAATTGAGGTGTCCTGTTGTGTCAGGACAGTAGGTTTGTCGCGGTAATCATCTTTAGAAATGGGCCAAATAACTATTGCGCATACGTTCATGAAGAAAGCAAGTTAACGAAAATGAAACAATCACAACGTCATATGCATGTTTGTCCATAAAGCTAAACATTCTTGAAACAGGTGAAAATATCTTGTGTAGCGTATGTTCGCTAAACTCGTATACTTTCTCGTTATAGCTTTGTGGTACAAAATAATGAAAATTTGCTAGCTCTGAAAACATAAAAGAATGCCACGAAACGCAAAAAGCACGACACTGAAAATGATCCTTTGTAGCATTTTCAAATGAATGCTGGCGGATGTTTAGTGAAACCTATCTTGCGATTTCTTTGTTGAATACACTGCATTTCCAGTGATATTTCTATTGCCATTCTTGATTGTATTCAGACTTGCCTCAACATGACCTTTGTACTATATATACAATATCTGTAGGATAATGGCCTATACTTCCTTACTTGTTTTCACTGTCTCGTGCAAGGGCTCAAAAGAAAAAAATGATGTAGCTATTGTGCTAGCTTGGAACTAACAATATAGTGCTTGGTCTGGATATGCAACAATTACCTACGCAGATGAGTTTTCGGAGGGCTGCTTTACCCAGCAGCAGTGAGCAAGTACTTGAAGGAGGTACACATTCTCAAATTAAAGATGAATTTGCTGCAAATACAGTTGGAAAAACCTTTCAGAAATATAACAGTCTAAAGCTCTTCTTGCTGTGGCGGTGAAGCCACGCTCTCTATGATTTACAATTGCGCGAATATACTGAATTATTTAAAACAATTAAATAATTAGCTCAATCCATAAATAATTAGACTTTCTTTTACACAAAAGGAGCAACAAAGTTTCTTCCACAACTGTGTCAAGCCTGCTCTCGTCATTGCCCAGAAGTGGAAAGATTGACAACCAGAAATTGCGGTCCAACGTAACACAGAATTTTCGAAACAAAGCGTTCTTGCACTGACTTTCATGTCCGTGAATTGAATCAGCAATATTCTGGTGAATATACGAAGAGTTTATACAGGTGCAGTGAGGTCGCCAGCCATCATAATCCAGCCCTAATTATTGCTGTCCTACCACCAACGTTAGAAATCAAGCAGTTACACTAACCTCAATCGCAGAATGGAAAAGCTGCTGATCGACGAAATATAGAGGGTAGTATATATCGAGGGAGCGTGGTAACCATAACTGTGCTATTTTCTGGGCGAGTTGAAAATTCATTTTCAGTGCGGTAAGGCTGTGTGTTTGCGTACCCGTGTTATAGCAACCTATAGCTGTCGACATTTCGGAAGTCTTATATTTACTGATCAACATGCATGGTTGTTTCCTATATATATATATATATATATATATATATATATATATATATATATATATATATATATATATATATATATATTGTCACAAGACTTTAGATGTGCTGGGGTCTTTTAATCAACCACCGAGTAGCCGGCTCTTCAAAAACGCGTCCGTCGCGGCTGGCTCTCGAGCGGAGAAGAAGAACGCACGCGATCTTCTTTTTCTTTCCTAGGGTGTGAGCCGCTCTTGCCCTCAACCCATTACAGGCAGGGTGGCATTATCCCCCCCTTCCGAAAAAAAGAAGAAACAAGAGAGAAACAGGAAGAAATAGCACCGCGTCGATGCTGCAACATAGGCGCGTGGAAAGAAAAAGGAAACACAAAACCCCGGATAAAGGGAAAGTAGAAAATAAAAAACGTAACAATACACAAAGTTTATTAACGAACAAACAAGTTCACAAAAAATAAATAAAAAGCATAAACATAGACCGGTGAACGACAAAAAAAAGAACAGTTACGAACCCGCAATGTACGGTTTCATGCGCACAACATGAACCACATCAGGGGCTCGGTTGTACCCTGGTCCGTGCCTGCGAAGTTGAGTCCGGGATCACTTCGTAGTTCACGTCACTGACGCGGCGTAGAACTTTATACGGGGCCAAAATTCCGGCTCAGTAGCTTTTCACTGAGGCCACGGCGGCGAATGGGCGTCCACACCCAAACTTGGTCTCCTGGATTGTAGCACACTTCCCTGTGGCGAAGGTTATAGCGTCGTGCGTCTACCGGCTGCTGCTGGCCGATGTGCAGTCGCGCGAGCTGTCGAGCTTCCTCGGCACGCTCTGCGAATTCCTCGGCGTCGGCTGTCAACTCGTCGGCGTCTTGACACGGCAGCATTGAGTCCAGCATGGTCTGCACTTCGCGGCCGTAGAGAAGCCGAAATGGCGTAAATCGCGTGGTCTCTTGCACGGCGGTGTTACACGCGAAGGTCACGTAAGGCAAGATCCGGTCCCATGTTTTGTGCTGTACGTCGATGTACATTGCGATCATGTCTGCGAGCGTCTTGTTCAGTCGTTCGGTAAGTCCGTTGGTCTGCGGATGGTACGCGGTCGTCTTTCGGTGTCTGGTGTTGCTTAGTTCAAAAACTTCGTCCATAAGCTGCGCCGTGAATGCTGTCCCTCTGTCCGTTATTACATTGGAAGGAGCACCGTGACGTAACACGATGCGGCGCATGAAGAATTGCGCGACCTCGGAAGCCATGGCTCGTGATATCGCCTGCGTCTCAGCGTAGCGTGTTAAGTAGTCGGTCGCGACGATCACCCATTTGTTGCCATCAGTAGAGAGGGGAAATGGCCCGAGAATGTCCATGCCGACTTGGTCGAACGGCGTGCAAGGTGCTTCAATGGGCTGAAGTAAGCCAGCCGGCTTAACAGATGGTTGCTTTCGGCGCTGGCATTCACGACAGCCTTTGTTTAACGCTTGCCGAAAGTCCGGGCCAATAGTACCTCTCGCTCACTCTGGCAAGTGTTCGTGAGTAGCCTAGGTGGCCAGACGTGGGTTCGTCATGGCAAGCGAAGAGGACGTCGTCTCGCATGTCTCGAGGAACCACCAGGAGGTAAGCACGGTCGTTCGAACGAGCGTTCTTCTTGTACAGCACGCTGTCTCGCAGGCAGAACGACGCCAACGAGCGGGCAAGATGGCGTGGGATGGCTGTGTCGCGGCCCTCTAGATGGTCGATGATTGGTCGGATCTCTACGTCATTTCGCTGCAGTGTGCTCAAGTCCGATGAGCTAATGGCGCCCAGGAAACCGTCGTCATCCTCTGCTCCCTGACTGACGAGATGAAGTGGTGCGCGCGACAGTGTGTCAGCGTCTTCATGCTTACGGCCAGACTTATAAACGATGGTGACGTCAAATTCCTGCAGCCGCAAACTCCACCGTGCTAGTCGTCCTCAAGGGTCCCGCATACTTGCCAGCCAACAGAGGGCATGGTGGTCCGTCACTACTTTGAAGGGGCGACCATAAAGGTAGGGGCGAAACTTGGTGATGGCCCATACGACTGCGAGGCACTCTTTCTCCGTAGTCGAATAGTTCGCCTCAGCACGAGATAGTGAGCGG
Organism: Rhipicephalus appendiculatus; assembly: GCA_030522465.1. NCBI lineage: Eukaryota > Metazoa > Arthropoda > Arachnida > Ixodida > Ixodidae > Rhipicephalus > Rhipicephalus appendiculatus. The sequence goes on from JALIZH010022700.1 coordinate 26,968, forward strand.
CTGGCGTAGGCAATGACTCTTTCCACTCCATCTTGATGCTGAACGAGCACTGCGCCGAGACCGATGTTGCTGGCGTCAGTATGCACCTCTGTATCAGCATCATCGTCGAAATGAGCGAGAACGGGTGCTGATTGCATGCGCTGTCGCAGTTCAGCAAAAGCCGCCTGTTGCTCATTATTCCAGACAAATGGCGTGTCATCCCTTGTAAGCCGAGTCAGGGGTTCCGCTATCTGCGAAAAGTCGTGAATAAATCTACGATAGTAGGCGCACAAGCGAAGGAAGCGCCGGACGGCTTTCTTATCGACAGGGGCTGGTAATGCGGCAACCGCGGCAAGCTTGTCTGGATCGGGCCGGACACCACTGGCGCTTACTACATGCCCAAGAAACTTAAGCTCCTCATAACCGAAGTGGCACTTCTCCGGCTTGAGTGTGAGTTCTGCCGATCGGATTGCTTCTAGCACACTCCGCAGGCGGTGAAGGTGTTGCTCGAATGTTGCAGAAAAGACCACCACATCGTCAAGGTACACAAGACAAATCTCCCACTTCAGCCTTGTGAGGACAGTGTCCATCATTCGCTGGAATGTTGCCGGCGCCGAACACAAGCCAAAAAGGGAGCACTCTAAATTGGTAGAGGCCGTCTGGAGTCACGAAGGCTGTTTTCTCGCGGTCTCGCTCATCTACCTCAATTTGCCAGTACCCGCTTTTCAGATCAAGCGAAGAGAAATAGTGGGCATGGCGAAGTCTGTCCAAAGAGTCGTCGATACGCGGCAACGGGTACACGTCCTTTTTAGTCACGTTGTTAAGCTTCCGGTAGTCGATGCAGAAGCGTAGTGTCCCGTCTTTCTTTTTAACAAGGACTACCGGCGACGACCACGGGCTGTTGGATGGTTCGATGACACCATCGTCAAGCATCTCTCGGACTTGCGTACGTATTGCTTCGCGTTCTTTTGTCGACACGCGATAAGGGTGCTGGTTGATCGGACGTGCGTCCTCGTACGTGATAATCCTCTGCTGAGTGATGGATGTCTGACGCACCTTTGAGGAGCTTGCGAAGCAGGACTTGAATTCGAACAAGAGCGTGCGCAGCGCAGGTCTGGTTATCGGTCGACAGCGCAGGATTGATGTCGATATGACCCAGTGCTGTGTCTGCGGTGTCCGCTGCTTCCGAGGGGAAACAGTTGCTAACTTTTGCTACTTCGTTGGCAAAGGCGATAGAAGTGCCGCGGAAGAGGTGTCGATGCTCGTTGCTAAAGTTGGTAACAAGCAATTGCGATCGGCCACCACAAAGCTGTACGACACTTCTGGCTACACAAACGCCTTGTTTCATCAGGTGCTCCAAGTTCGTTTCGGCCACCGCTTCACCATCGCCCAAACCACTACATGTGACGTCGACTAGGACACTTGCTCGTGGAGGAAGCGTTATGCTATCTGCAGAAACACGAAGTACGTCGACACGGCATTCGTCGTCCTGTACATCGATTGCTCGCTCAGCTGAAAACGTGACACGACGCTCTTGCAGGTCAATAATAGCGCCATACTCCTTCAGAAAGTCAACTCCAAGAATAACGTCGCGGGAGCACTCGCGTAGGACAAGGCAGCTTGCGACGAATGTATACCCTTCAATCTGAACTCTAGTTGCGCAGGCGCCCAGTGGAGTAACGACATGGCCACCAGCCGTCCGGATCTGCGAGTTGTGCCACGGCGTGACTACTTTCTTTAGCTGCGTTGCCAGTTTTCCGCTCAGTATAGAGTAGTCTGCGCCGGTGTCCACTAATGCATCAACCGCGTAACCATCAATTGTCACTGGTATGTCGAGCGAAAGCCGGTCGTACCGTGCAGCAACAGGTGATGTCAGATCAGTATCCCTGCGTCTCTGCGTCGATCGGAGGTCTTCAGCACTTCGTCCGTCAGCGACCCCGCCCCCAGAGGTCGCTTCAATTAGTTTTCCCGGCGGGGACTGGGTGACCGCGCCCCAGTATATCGCTGGGACGGAGGTGAAAATCTCCTCGGCGACGGTGAGCGCGACTGATGCCCGGCTGACGATGGCATGCGCTGCTGAGCCAGGTAGTCCTCGATATCTCGGGGTCGCTGGCCGTACCTGGGTGGCGGCGAATACGCAGAGAAACCACGAAGCCCAAGGCGGCGGTATGGGCACTGGCGGTACAAGTGATCAGCTTCCCCGCAGTGAAAGCACAGAGGTCGGCGGTCGGGTGTACGCCAAACATCTGACTTCCGAGGGGACGTGCGCCTATCGTCGATGTAGTGGCCCGGCTGCTCCGAACGATGGGTGACTGCAGCGGCACGGACAAAGGGTGGCGATGTGTACCTATCGTCGTACTGCGGTATGGGCTGCGCCGACTGGAGCGACACGGTAGGAGGAGCACGAACGAACAGTGGCGGAGAGACAGCAGGGCGCTTTAAGGCGTCCGCATAGGTCGTCTCGCGGCGGTAGTCAGTAGGAGCTGGCGCAGCGCTGTCAAGAGGCAAGGTGTCTCGGAGGGCCTGGTGCAGCTCCTCTTTGATAACCGCTGCAATAGAGCCGTACGTAGGATGAGGCGTCACGCCAGCCTTGTGCAACTCCTCGCGCACAACAGAACGTATGAGTTCTCGTAGGCATTTATTGTTGATTCCAGTGGTGGTGACAATGTCAGCAGCGGACATACCATTGACCTGTCTCTCATACAGGTTGGACCGCTGCTGCAGCATCTTTTCCATGGTCACAGCCTCGGCCAAGAACTCCGCGACCGTCTTCGGAGGGCTCCGCACGAGGCCGGCAAAGAGCTGCTCCTTGACCCCGCGCATCAGATGGCGCAACTTCTTATCCTCCGCCATTCTTGGGTCAGCTCGTCGGAAGAGGCGTGTCATGTCTTCGACGTATGTGGTCACAGTTTCGTTTGGCAACTGGACACGGGCCAGAATCGCTCGTTCCGCTCGTTCTTGGCGATCAGCACTGGTGTAGGTCTCCAGAAGCCTACGACAGAATTCGCGCCACGACGTCAGTTGCTCCTCACGATTCTGATACCACGTGCGCGCCCCGTCCTCCAGGTAGAAGTAGACACGACTTAGTTTCGCCGCATCTCCCATTGGTTCAACGCGGCTACGCGCTCGAAGTCGACCAACCAATCTTCGACGTCTTCGCGCTCTGTGCCGTGGAACGTCGCCGGGACCCGTGGGCTCTCTAATGTATACCGGTTCGGCATTGCGCTTTCCGTGCCGGTTGGAGCTGTTTGAACCGAAGCGATGGTCATACCTGTCGAAGTGGTAGGAACCGTATCGTCGACTTCAGGAGGCAATCCCCTGATTCGGCGGCTGGCTTGATGCACGGGGGTGTTAACTGCGACTGGGCTCGCAGGGCGACTCCCAGGAGGGGTCTGCAACATCCGTGAGGGCTACCCAGCACCTCCACCAGTGTCACAAGACTTTAGATGTGCTGGGGTCTTTTAATCAACCACCGAGTAGCCGGCTCTTCAAAAACGCGTCCGTCGCGGCTGGCTCTCGAGCGGAGAAGAAGAACGCACGCGATCTTCTTTTCTTTCCTAGGGTGTGAGCCGCTCTTGCCCTCAACCCATTACAGGCAGGTGGCAATATATATATATATATATATATATATATATATATATATATATATATATATATATATATATATATATATATATATATATATATATATATATATCGATAATATTATACCACATTTTCAGGAAAACAACTTGCGTTTAGGTGTTCAGTTTTCAAGAGTGTTAAGAATACTCAAGTTTAAAGCAGCACTGAAGAGAAATACGACTTTTCTATTATCAGTAAGTTAGTCCTTCCCGATTCTGAAATCACCGCGCTTGTCGCGAGAAGACGCTTGGTAAGCGAGAAAACGAGAGAAAACAAAGTATTAATGACAATGCTGCCTTAAAATTTCCGCACCAAACGAGGAGACGTCATAAGTTTTTGCCGAATAATGCACAAGGGTCGACGTAATCCCTAATCACTAAATATGAAGTACATTAATCGCTGAGGAGGCGATAGACTTCAAAAAATTGGGGGACCCTTAAGCTTCGCTCTTAAGAGTTGAACGCGATAGCGATATCCTGTCCCTAGTGCGTACTTCAATCCCTTAGTGCACACTATGTGATGCGTAGCATGCTTTAAACCAGGAGCAATTATGTGCGGTAAATACGGGAAATGTTTTCGAAGTTGCTATGAACCCACTACGTGGTCTTAAGGGAATACGCGCAGTAACGTGTGTGCCTTTTGTAACGGGTACACGGCTTTGAACCACAATGTCGTTATGATATTCACATCTTCTAACGTCCGATGGCTATGCACGCTTGTACCACGCAATATTACTGCGATATTACGTGGTGTATTGTGACGCCAGTATACAGGACGCGCGTGTTTGCAAAGCATGAAAGTTATTTTTTCCCTGCAATTCCAAGCAGAGGAAGTTATTTTATATGTAATCACAAGCAGAAGTGTGGCTGCGTGGTAGAACACCTGCTTGCCACGCAGATGACCCGGGTTCGATCCTCATTCGGACTCGGAAATTTTTATTATTTATTTTATTTGCATCTTTCTCGATTTTTCGGTCACGGACAAGATGATGATTTTTCGCTCACAACCAACGACGCCGACGCCGGAATTTCTGCGAAACGAGCTCTTTAACGCTATCGCGTAATATAACAAGTTTTTTTAAATATCGTGCAATCAATGTCACCAAAATGCGACAGCTACACTTTGAAAACCTTTACGTCAAGGGCGGAGCTTTTACGGAAATTTAAAAATGCAACTTTCATGTCAGTTGAAAGTTTGCTCTCGTCCGTGTTTTTCTTTACTGTGTCTGTCGTTTCGCGCATGCCAATTTTACGTTTAAACAAGCCGACATGCTTTACCTGACAATCAAATTATCAAAGCCCGAACAGCTGGACGATTCCTAATAATACCAACAGAAACCTACATTACATTAGCTACTGTGCACGAGCGCACTTATACGGACGCGATGATCGTTATTCTGCGTGAGTGCTCATAGGATGCAGTCCGAGGCATTGATTTCTCCAAACAATACGGTGGTTTTATCGTCTTATGTCCAAGGTCAACAACACTGGCGCTATCACTGAACAGTGTACTCACACACTCCCTTAGGGTACTTGATCGCAAAGTGAACATACCGCCACGAAAACACATATTTTTTCTCGGCACAGAAGCACCTAAATAAATACCAGGGGTCATTGCAAGCGTCCAGAACATGCCATTTGTTCGTGAGTTCACTGCTGCAAGAGGCATTTTGAGACTCTGTAGCGGAAAACCACAGTAAATTGTGACAAAGTTCAGGCAGATGTACGGGCATCATAATAGGGGTATGATCATAGTATTTCATAGAACTCGCCACATTTAGTGGTGCCTTTATTTATTCCGATTGTAGTCTACGACTCACAACTATACGACTGCCTGAACGGGCGTTAATAACACATCCGATCCTTTCGAGGCTTATACATAACAGTTCAGAAGTCGCCTCAAGAGGTTTTGTTGTCAAGGATTCGACAGACAACAATCGCTAAACATCAGATAATAACGTAGAAGAGTCTGGTGTTGGGCCTGTTGGTACATAGCTTGGAAACAAGGAACCCAGCCTTCAAAAAACACGTACACAAGAAGAGAATTATGAGGACGGAAGAATGTGCCATTTCAGGTTATAAGACACTTACGTGTTCAAGACGCAAGAGCGAGAAGCTATGAAGGAGCAAGATGACAACGTGTTACCTGTGTAAATGATCTAGTTGTTGAAGGGCCCGTTGCATTCTGCAAGTGGTTTTGGGAAGCAAGAAGAAGGAGGTTCGCGCTTATGCGTTGATTATCCTTCACTTCAACACGCCTAAATGGAAGACGTATGCCCCCCCTCCCAACTTTTGGCAACGGTTTTGAAGGCTCTGTGAAGCAAGATATTTTTCATCGATCGTCCTCCAAACCCGCTACTGGTAAAATGAAGTCTGCTAGAGCGAGCAAGATAATGAGTACATTTATTACAGCAGATGGCCCGTTGGCACCGTTCTTCATGCTACTGAATATTTGCTCGCCCTCAATGATGCTACAACGCGTGATGCTGTTTGCAAACTTGTCTTTTCCGTATGCTTGACGTCGTACTTGTCTGAAGCTTTGAGGAAGAACTTCGACAAATAAATCGGTACTTCACGCAATCAGGTCATCCGGCCTCACACTTACGCCGCCAAAGAAGTGTTTCGCATATGAAGTACCGCTGTTTCTGAGGCACGTAATGAGTAAGCCTGCGATTCGCCTCACCTTACGAAAGACAGCTGCTATCGTCCACTTTCCGCAGCCCGCGGACAAGAAAGCAATAAGACATTTCGCGTTCTCTGTGCATGTTACAGGAGGCGTGTCAAAGCCGTTTCCAGAATTTCCGGGCTGCTGTTTATTTTACTAAATCGGGCATTGAATTCACACAGCTTAAAGCGCAGGCGGACGCATTGAGAGAACTTAAACATGGCTTGCCGTAGCCTCCGGTTCTAGGAGACTTCAACCACGGCAAACATACGGGAACCCCCACCGCCATAAGCAGCGCAGCTCCGGGACCATGATCCTACTCAAGAAAGACAAGCAAGAAGTTGTTATCACTTCCGCTATTCGGTTACTATGGACGGCCGAAAGAAATTCTTTTACGACTGAAAAAAGTCAATGTCGCCGTGAAGCGAAGTGATGACTGCGATACAAACAAATTATAATGTTGTAGGAAGTGAGGCATGCAGCAAACTCATTTAGCATCTTATCTGGCGCTGGCGTAAGGGAACATGATTGCTCCGTTCAGAGATACGCCCTGGGTGCTGTCCATAAGTTCAAAGCCGAGTGGGTGGTGAGAATGTATAGCACGCACAAAACTATGGGTCATCTCATAATCCCTGTCCAACAGCGCGCACACGATCGCTTCTGGCCGTTGAAAGACGCATTTCCTACCGCAACTATGTTCTCCCCTCCCCACCCTTTGAGAGCTCTCGTGAGGTTTTCGCGCGAAGTAGGCCAGTGCGTTTCTCCACGCTTGAGCTCCGATCGTCGACTGATCTCACATGTTCTCTCTGGTAACGAGAACGTGTGACGCTAGGCTCGATGTTATAAATTGAACTTTCTACAGAACTTCTATACCATATAAGTATCTCGATAGAAGCATAGATTGTGATTAATTGGGAAACGTCAGCTTTTTTGTTCCTAAGTCGGGACCTTTGGATTTCATCAAAGACCAGCGCGTATTGTGTTGGCTGGTGAGTTTCTAGAACTCTACAGATAGTCTAACATGATGGCGCTCTACGTTTCAGGAAGTGAGTGTTGTATTAAACACGAGGCGAAGTCACTCCCATGCGGACACCTTTTCCTGCTCCCCCATTAAGCCGCCGCCACAAGATCACCAAAGACTTGAATTTTCGCTGAAAATAATGGCCCTGATGAGAGCGCCTTAGGAACGATGAAATTCAAAACAGCCAGTCTTATTGCATAGTTTAAACGCAATGGCGATGTTGTCCCTCAGCCACTTTAGCAGGATTTATTATTTTTTGTGGCGGTGGCGTCATTACGAACTTCTCGCCAACACGTCTCGATAAGTCTTCAGCGCTACAAGATGTACAGCAAACGGTGTATGATGATTCTTCCGTTGGCAACCTTCGTACCTGCCTTGCACTTCAAAAACTACAGCAAGAAATATTCCTGACCACGCCGGACCACCGAGATCGCTAATGACGACAAGAAGTTTCTAGATTTCGAGAGATGAATTACATCACCATTAAGGCCAGCAGGATTGCTGAAGCCAGGGCAACCTCAATGCCGACAGTTTCAAAGATCAGCATGGATCTACTGGAACCATGCCCAATGACATTTGGCAATAATTGTGTCAGCGCAAACGCGAAATATCTCGTCCGGTATGCTAAAAAAGAGCCTTGTCCAAAGGCAGTGCGACCGAAGTGTTGAAGTCGGCTGCCAAGAACAACGTACTACGCCATGTTGTGCTAGATGTCTTCAGTGCAGATGTCGTCATAATAGTTGTCGGGGCTTCACGTCCTAAAACCACAATATGGTAATGATAGATGCCGTTATGGTGCGCTCCAGCAATTTTGACCGTCTAGTGTTCTTTAACGTTCATATAAACAAAATACACAAGCTCTAGCATTCCACCACCTGTAAATTCGGCCGCCGCGGCCGGGTTTCGATGCCGAATTGTGTAACCAGGCGCCGAGTGGGTTGTTGAATGCATTAGGAGTGGTTTGTTGAATGCTTCCAACTCATTGCAAAGGGCTAAGCCATAGTTCTTCGTCGTCAGCAGCCACCGAATCAGCTTGTCGAGTAGAGGGTACATTGCACGCGTACTTGAATTAGTAGCCCCAAGCGAGTGTGCAACTGGTTTTAGAAATTACGCTCTTGCAGCTTTCGCTGCGACTGTGCTGCGCGTTACGCGCAGGCCTAGCGGTATTTTTGATGACCTATGTGGTATTTACTTACGAACATAAATTAGCAGTGAAGTTAGAACAGGCGCACAAAGAGGAAGACAACGACAAGGGGGACAACATATCCCAATGAACTAGTCTGGGTGCTAACCCAGGCATAAGTAGAGATACTTGCGTAGTCTCATCCCAACATTAGACAATATAACGATAAACAGTCTATTTCCTAACACGTACAACATAACAGGCGTTTCGTTGACGCAACTTGCTCGTATTGTATACGGGTCTGTCTACTCACGCGCAGTCTGGTAGTTGCTTCTGTTTAAAATATTGGCCTCTTTAGAACTTGCTTGATACACACAGGTTTTGCAGTGCATTGGTAAATGCGCCACCACATGCCTAGAAAGTTTTCATTCATGCCTCCTGGCTTATTCATTTATCCACCACGCAGTCTGCCCGATGATAGAGTTTCCACAAGAAAGGCGAATTCCATAAGCCATTCCTTTGGCACATTTGCCGTACGTCGTGCCAGGTTTCTTGCCACATCTCTGCTGGCTGGCCTACTGCCGGGGAGTTCTTGTGCACAACTCAGCCAGCTTAACGGGCGTGGAAAAGAAAACCGCTACTCCATACCACACCGCTACCGTTTTCAACGCCCGTTTAACCGATTCAACAGTGCGCGACAACTGCTTGGGCGGAGGTCAGCTAGCAGGGATGTCACACCACCTCAATTCCTGAGGCCGTGTGACGAGAAGTTGGCGGTCTTCTTGAAGGAGTGAGGATGTAATAACCTGGGCTTGTTGGCAACGACGGCAGATCAATATTTGGAAGCGTAGGGAATCGTGAATCTCGCTAGAGGAAAGGAAGAAAAGGGGAAACTGATGGCTACCGCTAAAGTTGACACAGCAAGCGAAAACAAAGGAAAGCCGCTTTGTTTTCTGTGCAACAAGGCCGGTTATCGAGCTTCCGATTGCTGGACAAAGTCTCGAGCGCTGAAGTCGATGTCGTGCTGGATGTGTAAGAAGACATGGCACAGACCCGATACTTGCCCATCGATAGTTGCCCATCGAACTCGCGAAAACGTAGAAAACCATCATGTTCCGTCTTGGCATACCAGAATGCGCAGCATGACAAATCAATGGAAGGTGGGTCTGACAAGCAACTTCGCAACCACAGTAGTGAAATGTGCGATGAGACCCGATGCAACGCAACTTGCGACGACGGGTCAAAACGGATGCCAACAGCACAGGAAAAGAAAGAAAAAAAAGCCAAGAGAACTGATTCTACCTCGGATCCAGCCCCTGGATATAAGCCAGGAAGAGCTACAGAATTTACAGCACACAGATCACACGCTGGAAACCTGCTTCGCCGCATTGGGGAAGAAAATTATATCGAAGTGAGCAGTCAATGAGTTTCTGAACATACGCAACATTGTTTTCTGGCGCCACCGCACGGCAGAATGGCAGAATCATCAGAGCAGCATAATGAAGATGTCTCATGAAGGCCTTCTCTCTGGTCACTAGGGGGCAACGAAGGACAACAGGCCATGTCCTTTCGGAATTTTATTGGTCGGGTGCACAGGCTGTTGTCATACGGTTCGTGAAGTCGTGCGACATATGTCAGAGGACCGTGCCTACACAACTCGTCGGATGAGTCCCGTTGGGAAATAAGCCCATCATAGACACACCCTTTCAGCGGATCGCCATCGATATTATTGGGCCGCTGTCACCAGCGTCATCCAAGGACAAGTATGACTTAACAACGGTAGATTTCGCTGCGCTTTAATCGGAATGCGGTAGCACTACCGATCATTGAAACAGAGCGCATAGCGGTAGCTCTTGCGGAGATGTTCTCCCGTATTGGAGTGGGGCCGCTGTCCCCAACGTCATCCAAGTGCAACACGTGTGTCTTAACAATGGTAGATTTCGCTACGCGTTAACCGGATGCGGTAGCACTGCCGAGCATTGAAACAGAGCGCATAGCGGAAGCTCTTGTGGAGATGTTCTCCCGTGTTGGAGTGCCACGGAAGATAGCGAGCGACCGTAGAAAGTCGTTCACCTCGAGTCTTATGCAGGAATTCGGTCGGCTACTGTCCTTTCGCCAGTTATCTACAACGCCCTATCCCTTTACGGCCTGACCCGCACAAACGTGTGGGTCAATAAAGACGCTCACGAAACGGCACCTGTTTCAGTTACGGTTTCATAGGTCTGTGCCGCTGAAGTCATGTTTACGGGAATATATCTGTTTCAGTAGTTCAATAATTTCGACACCAGAGGGCGAGTAATCTGCCACGAAAAATGCCGTCTGAGCACGTGCGCCGACAGCACCTACCTCAGACGTGTAAATCAACACTCCTTCTTGTTATATTTTTTTTTTTCGGGAGTGTATGCATATGAGAGGAATATTAAGACTTAGAAAAGCATGCTTCGCTAAAAAATTTACGCGTTCTTACCACACACGCTGTGTACTCACGCGTTAAAAAGTCACCCGCACATTTGTGCGGGCTGGGCTTTAGTCTGCGTCAAGTGCACGGCAGAACGGCGCAGGTTGGCTCATTCGCGCGCGGTTGCGCCTGCGCATTCTGTTTTTTTTTATTGCGAATATCTTTCTTGGGATCTTATTGGCACTTCTTTGGTTGGTGTTTCCTGATGTTTTTTTATATCTGAAGTTAGCGACGCGAAGTGATGTGCGTGAATTGTGATCACCATTTACGCAGAAAATATTAATTTTGTGATTGTGTTGTGACAACATGCAATATATATCAAAGAATTAGATTTTACATTGCCTATCATATAGATTTGCAGTATCGCCAGTGAAATTTTAAGGATAATAAATAACATTGAGGGTTAAAATTGCTAAAATTATCTAAGTTAGGGAACAAGCTTCTGTGGGCGCTGAATTTTCCTTTTTTTTACATGCCGAGATTTTCAAACTAGAGAATGAAGAAGACATAGAAGAGATATTGAGCCTCCTTATATCTTGCGTCAGAATTGGGAAGGGACCACGTTGACGAATTGGCAGAGATTCATATTTGTGGTTCGAGCCAACCTATTGATGAAAACAGTAGTATGGAAGGCGAGTTTTTGTGCAGTTGCCTCCGTAATAACTGGTTAAGGTGACCAGTCACCATATCCTGCCAGTTTCAGTGAAATTGATGTCTTTTGGGAGAAGACACATTTGGCTGCAAAGCCTCACCTGCTTGGAAGTGGTGAGACAGCCGACGTTCTTGTTCTTGTCAAGACTCCTTTGCCGACTTTCTCACACTAATTTAATGCAACGATCTTTGAAGTTACTGCTGACAAAATGGCATTGTGCCCTAGTTGTAGACATAGAACAACTTTGCAAGCAACAGTGCAAAAGATCAAGCAGCTTTAGGTATGGACCTGATCATGGGCTGCATCCGATCTCTGAGGAACTTTGCTCGTCACCAGGCGCCCAAGAATGGAAAGTGGAAAGAAAAATGTGTCACAAGATCAATCCTAAGACAACTTTACTGGAGTGTAAAAGGCGCCCGGCATAGCCAAGCGATTAGACTCAGCTATACGGACCACTGGCGATCACTATACAGCTTGACATCTGCGCATCACTGCAGGCTGTCAAGTGTAGCTTCTTATTCAATGACGCGTTGTATGAAGTGCAACTTATACATGTGCCTCACAAGTGACACACAATACTCTAAAATGTTGCATTTGCAGCGCTGACCACGCATTTTTTGCTTTGTCTCAGCCGTTATGAGCGTATTCCTCGCTGCAGTGAATCACATCAATGAAAGCCCAGCCCGCACATATGTGCGGGTCTGTTTTCTCGGGCAAAGACTCCAATTCTTACAGTTTAACCCTTGAAAACCTAATTACATTAGAGCAAACATCAAAAATGTTTGAGCAAGTTAGCAATTTTTCTGTTATATTTTTCTCGGGCCGGAAAGGGCTATCACCCTACGGTCAACGGACTTGTGGAGAGATTTAACGGCACTGTGAGACAAATGGTTCGCCGCATGTGTCGAGAACGGCCTCAACACTGGGGCAGATATTTGGCTCCCCGGCTCTTCGCCTAACGTGAAGTTCCTCAAACGAGCATTGAATTCTTGCCGTTCGATCTCCTATACGGTAGATTTGTAAGCAGGCCAATGACAATTCTTAAGGAACTGTGCACAGGGGCCAACTTCTATCCCGATACGAAAACAACATACGATTTTGTTGTAGATCTCCAGGAGTGACTGCATGACACCTGCAAGGTAGCACATCAAGCAAAGCGAAAATGACGCAAAATAAATATTACCATAGGAAAGCAAGAGTTCGACAGTATCGCCAGGAGTTGAGGTGTTGCTGCTACTACCATCAGATAAAAACAAGTTGATCTTGACATGGGAGCGACACTTCACGGGGCTCCAAAAACGCAGTGACTACGACTATGTCATAGATCTCGGAGCTCGACGAAGCTTATTTCGCATTAATCTTCTCAAGAAATAGGAGGAAAGAGAGCCCTAGAATGAAATACAAAACGCTGCTGTGTCTGCGCACTCAGACACTCCTGACCTACGGGAAACAGAAATGTGTTGAGAGCGACTAAGTTGAACAGCCCGCAGACCGACCAAATTAATGAACTCTTGAGAGAGCTTGATGGCGTGTTTTCCGAGCACCGGGAAAGACGAACCTAGTCGAGTGCAAGTTACGCCTTACCACTGAAGCACCGGTAAAGGTACGCCCATACCTTATACCATTCGCCATCCAAGAAGCTGTAGAAAAAGAAGTGCAGGACATGTTAACACTAGGCATCATTGAGGTCTCGGAGTCGCCATATCAAGCTCTAATCGTCACGGTCAAGAAGAAAGATGGAAACATCCGACTTTCTATTGACTTCAGACAGGTGAATCGAACCGTAGTTACTGACAACGAACCGATACTCAGAGTGGACATGATGTTTGCCAATCTGGGTCAGAGCCGCTACTTTTCGAAGTTCGACTTACTGGCAGGTGCCGATGCACGAACCATCGAACGCCCTTACCGCATTCAAATCTTCTTCTGGCCTTTACCATTCCAGCTTCATGCCGTTCGGCATCAAAACAGCACCTGCTGTGTTCGCCCGACTAATGAGACGAGTGGTAGACGCAATACCGAACATCTATCACTCTTTTTACGATGTCCTCAAGCCACTCAAACTAACTTGGGACGAGCACATCACCACTCTGGCCAAGTTTCAGCAACGTGTCAGGGCAGGTCATCTGACGATAAAACCCTCGAAAAGTGAGGTGGCTTTGGCTGAAGTAAAACTCTTGCCATATATCGTCGGGAACAATCTTCTCAAACCCCAGACTTTGGAGAAGATTCAGGCGGCAAAGAGGCCACAGACAAAGAAAAAAGTGCGCTCCTTTCTTGGATCAACCGGTTTTTGTCGAGATTTTGTCCCCAAATACTCCGCTGTGGTAACACCTCTAGTGGAACTCACTAGGAAGCGAGGTCCTAATATGTTCACCTGGGAAGAATGTCACGAACAAGCGGTTCGCGGCACCGGTCTTACGAGAGCACGGAATACCGAACATCTTGCGCACGGATGCATAATCATCCAATCTTGGAGTCGTTTGAATGCAGCATCACGATGACATGTTGCATCCAGTAGCCTACACAAGCCGTAAACTCCTCGAAGGACAGTCACGGTACTACACTATCGAAAGAGAGGTGGTGTCCATTATGTGGACTATTCAAAAGTTTTATGTGTACCTCTTCGGAAACCGGTGCGTGCTTCAAACTGACTGCCAACCGCTCGCCTACATCAACTCCGCAAAACAAATGAACAGTCGAGTGCTCCGCTGGAGTCTTATGCTTATTCAGTACGACTTTGTGGTCGAGTACATTAAGGGAACCGACAACATATACTCCGTTTCACAAGCTGTTGGCAGTACTGTGGAAGGTATGGGCGCCCTCAGCCAATCATGACAGAGCGCACTACATAATTATGTTCCTATGCGAATGTCTCTTCCGTGAATCGGACAAGTGGCCCCGCCTCTGTGGAAAAATGAGTACTATACTAATTAACTTTTAAATTTTGTAGCAGGTGGCGCTTGGCAGCTTCTTGATCTGTTTTTATTTTTTTTTTTGAACGGGCTGACTTCCGTTCCAAAGGAACTGGCCCAGCTTTGTCTATTTATATTTAGTGTAACCTGTTCCTATGAGTTTTGTCACATCAGAGCTTTTTTTGAAATGTTTACGCCAGGAGTACAGAAAGAAATATTTACTTTAATCATTGAATCAATCAATCTGAAGCTTTATTTTCCGATATAATAAAACACGTTTTTTTTTTGTTTTTTATGTTTGCTACTCTCACTGCAACAGTACTGAATGATGCCGTCCTGTGCGCACCCCGTAATGACTGCCATGAGCCCTTTAAAAGGGTTCACATCTCATCGTCCTCATCACAACTTGGATCTGGAGTCGCAGCTCCGCGGAAACCGGCGGCGACATTGCACAATATGCGTCGCTTCTATGAGAAATGGGTTCCGAGAGCGTTCCTTGCACTTGAAGCCAAGCTGCTACAGCATCCTCTGCATCATCGTTCTGAACACGGTCGGTAGCGTCTCGTCCTCTTCGAAACGCTGCATTACCTTGGCGATAATTTGAATTTCACCTCTCTCAAAAAAGATGTACACCACCCATCGAAAGACGCTCAGGTCAAACTCGTCCGGCTTCGCCCGATCACGGCCTTTCCCATAAGAACGCTTGTTCGGTGGTAGGACTCTGCCCGCGTTCTCCGCGACTGCTTTCTAGCGATATAGCGTTCGCTCGCTCACCTGCGTAGGTTTTCCCGTCCTCTTGGTGAGCGAATCAACGCTGCACTCTCCCCGCACTCGACGCGAAGCGCTAGCGTTCAAGGCTATCTGCTTCACCAGCTCGAAAAAGTCGCGCGCATTTGGTGGATGGCTCACCGCGACGACAGTTGGTGGGATGCGTTGCAGACACACGACCAATTCGGGTGACGCCATGTTGCCGAAAAGCGGCGCATCACCACCTCACAACAAGCCTCCGCTCAGCCGCGTCCATGCGGGCTTTTTTCTATTAATTTCACGAATTAATAAAACACTTTGGACGCTTTAAAACACCAATCCTAGCCATACTGTCGTTTATGCATTTCTAGTGTCCAAAATAGTTCTGCAATGCTAAAATAGTTCAGGGACTATTTGCTTTGCTCACACAGCCCTGATTGGACGAGAGAGCTCTACCTTTGGCAGCACTGCCAACAGCTTGTGAAACGGAGTATAGGTGCCGACTACCTTAGCCGCATTAGACATCTTCGCCGGTGAGCGTTCAGTGTCGCCAAATCGTTTTTTTAACACGAAAGTGTTTTATGCCAGGGGTCACCAAGATTTTAGTGACGTATTTCCGTCACGGAAATGACGTCGAAAATATACAGATGATCAGAAGACAAAGAAAAAAGTTCCGCCAACGGGAGTCGAACCTACGACATCTAGGTCCGCTATCCACTGCGCCACGGTCACATACTTTGCAGATTTTAAAAACAAGCCTTTTATATCTACCACTGTCCTCTGACCGTGCTCTTGATAAGAGAAGTAATGCATTATGACCGTGAAATGCACAATTAGTTTCTTCAAAGCGTTGTTTCTCCGTGTCCGTCCCATTCGGCGTGTTTCGAATGGTAAACGTGCAATTTTACCTACGCATTAACTCACTGCCAGGTGGCGACCTTACCCCTAGCATCCACACTCGTAGCATCTGTCCATACCAAAAATAGCTGTGCGCCGCGCGAGTGCCTCGCGTGGCCGTAACTCCGCGTCCCTAGCCATGTTCCTAGCTCGCCCCGCGAAAAATCGCAGCCGGCCAACGGGGAAGACACGACGCGCGTTGCGTTTCCCTCTGGTCGGGCAGCGTTGTTCAATAACTCTAACATGCCGCGAGTAGGCGACCTTAGCCTAAGTTCGGCGCCCAGTCATTGACGCTCTTCTCGCTGTCACACTGATTTCAATGACTCCGCTCTCACCGTACAGCTTATAGTGAACTATAGTACAGCTACCACAAACATCTATGACCACAACGGTTTCTTTAATCATTCATCATAGACGTTAGTCTTCGGGATACAGATGTACCATCAAGCGTCAACGTGGATGCATCCACGTTAAAGGGTGCTATAACTGTCAACACACCAATAGACATTGTGCAAGCTCTCATATCAATGTGCAGTAAACATTCGACGACTTCTGTAAGGACACGTTTCACTTTCGTGTTATACCGATTCCTATGACGGAGGGATCAACCATGTTTTTTTTTTGTATGTTACGCCACCTTTCTAATAACGGACTAAACACCTGTAAATAACGTTGTTTCTTACTATTTTTTGTTTTTGTGTAGTTCACCTCGTGTGCTTGTAAAAAGTTCTTTTTCCCTTAAACAACTTTCTTGTGCAGAGCGAGATTCGGAGGAAAGGACACAAAAGTGGTGTGCGTGAGACGTGAGTTGTGAATGTAGGGATTAGAAAGCGTTATCAAAGTGTAAACCGAAACTGATGAAGACGAGCAGAGGGCAGGTGGCATGGAGGCGGCAAGAAAACACTGGTAGAAGAGACAGAAAAAGAAGGAACAAGCTACGGGGGAAACGCACCAGATCACCTACTAGCAAATTTTATAATTCTTCTAATCCAAAAACAAAAAAGTGTGTGAAGGAACCTGGGACTCGGTCTGACTTCTTGAAAGAAAGTATTTTAGATCAAGCAGTTTCCGCTGCTTGCCTATCATCACCATAGCCTGTCTTAGAGTTGTTCAGTGGAACTGCCGTTCAATCCTCTCTGCAGCTACAGATTTCTCAGCAATCTCCTGACGTTGTACTGCTACAAGAAACTTGGTTTTCAGCTGATCAAAACTTTTATTTAAAAAATTATCACTGTTTTCGACTGGACAGAAATTCACATGGTGGAGGGTTAATCGTTTTCATTTCATCCAAATTTTGCCATAGAGCGAAAATAGCTTACAAAGCCATATCACCTGATTACGAAGTTTTGGTATTGGAATTAAACTTTCCTGGCTGCGCGCCATTGTCAATAGTTAATTTAGCCATCTTCGTCTTATGCATGCTTGACTTGCTCGGCGTAGCTCACTGCGGCTTCCGTTCTCCGCACGCCACAACTTTCTGTTTTCTCTGTCCCGTACTTGGCACGCCAACCGATCAAGATAACTGAGCGCGATCCAACTTGTGATATCGCTGAGCGAGTGGCAAGGAGGACCGGAGGCAAGCGCTATGAATTCAAGTCAACCACTTCCCGCGCTTCGCCTGATTCAAAATTCACAAAATAAGAAACAAAACAAGACAAATTAGCTAAATAAGAGTTGTTTACAGTGAAATCAAATTTCTTTGTTTGTAAAAACTCGCGAAAGCAAATAAATGCGAACATCCACATCAACCTCACTTCGATCAACTAGATCTTAGGATGCCCCGCAACCGCTATGAGCGTGCTTGTTCCTTGAAACCGAACATAGCGCTGAGTTTGCGGGGCCTGAAAATGCATCAGTTTTGCCTTTCCGACGTGCGCATTCGTGGTTGTGTGCAAGGTAAACGCTGCGATATGTGCGCGTTTCTGAAGGCGCGTCAGCAGTTGTTTGTGGAACAGGCGCGCTGTGCAGTTCGAGTGAATAGACACGATTTGCCTTTCTAGAGGGTGGGGGGGGGGGGGGGGGTGCAATGTTACCTAAAAAAGTAACGCAGGCCTGCTCACTACTCCGGGCATGGCCTCTGACGCCACTGAGTTTTGACCCTCGTCTACTGTCGAGTAGATGTGCGGCTGCATACGGCCGCCGTTTGAGAGAGCAGGATTGCTAACCCTGACGAAGCCTGTCGTGGTGCCCTGGTGTTTATTTTGGCGACTGCATAAAGATGACTGTGTTTTTCTGCGTCCGTGATGCGCTCCGTGGTGATAGGATGTGCTTCGTTCGCTGAACGTTCGCGTAGTGTACACCTGCAAGCTCTCCCAATGGGGCAGTGCTGCGGGCCCAACTGTCGCCGCTATTGACAACGTACCGGAGGTCCGACTGTGTTCAATCCCCAAGGACGACCAAAAAGAGAAATGAGAGAGTGCCGTTCATTGGGATGACTTCGATATGCGTTCTCTGCGTGATTAGAAGGTATGTTTTTGATTTGTTTTAAAAGCAGCACCTCTAACATATTCGGTTCCTTCTGTAAAATGCTGTCGTGTGCGGTGCAGACTTCTTAGCATAAGCCTTGACATTAGACACTTTTTTCTGAGCGTCGCTGACGCTTACCCCCGCGATAACGTAGCGTCCCGAGACAGTGATAGGAACTGCATACATTTCGCGTTTTTGCCGAGCGTGTTTGCCGAGACGCAGTCTGCTTTACTTCAAAATGACGGCGACACGAAGTAAAAGCACCTTCACGCTCCAGTCAACCGACTTCACAAGCGGAGCGAGAGATGCATTTTACGTTCCGCTGCTCTCACCCCGAACACATAAAAATGAAGCAATATTCGCGCGTGGCAATATATACTCAGAACAGGCGTTTTTCCTTCATTTGGACAGGAAAAACAGAGCAAGTCTTAAATTATTATACAGAAAACGAAAGTAATGATAAACATCTCGAAAGAGAATGCGCTCGATGGGTAATGAAACACGTATCGTTAGGACAAATCGTGAGCAGGGATTGGAATTTTGAGCCTGAAGCAATTAGAAGAATAAAAATGGGGTAGAGCGCATTCGACAAGCATTCGCAGCTCATGAATAATTGCTTATTATTATCCCTGGAAATAGGTGTACAATTATTGAGTTTTACCTGGAGTAATATTAAAAGGGTTCAGCTTATTTTAGAAGAACGGTGCGAGGTATACGACGAAAGGTGATGGGTACAAAATTTAGGGACAAAAAGAGAGCAGAGTGGGTCTGGGAACAAAGTTGCATTATAGATGGCTCTGTCAAAATCAAGAAGTGGGTATGGGCCGCGCAAGCAGATTAAGGACAAAAGAACGGATTGTCATTAAAAGTAACATTCTGCATTTGAAGCAAATGCAGGTGACAGAGGGGGAGGCTGGAATTTTGATGCGTAGACGAGGTTATGACTTTTGCGGGATGACCTGTGCCACAGCAAGCACAGGTCAGGCGTCGCCACGGTAGTCTATCGGGTATGGCGCTAGACTGCTGACCCACAAATTTGATGGCCGCATTTTCGATAGAGGCGAAAACGCCTGAGGCCCCTTGTACTTAGGTGTTCTTCTACTTAGACGTCCCAAAACCACGATATGATTATGAGAGACGGCATAGTGAAAGGCTCCGGAAATTTCGACCACCTAGGGTTTCTTAACATGCACCTCAATGTGGGCGCAAGGGCGTCGAGCATTTTCTCCTGCTTCGAAAATGCGGCCGCCGCAGCCGGCATTTGATCCCGCGACCTGCGGGTCAGCAGTCGAGCACCGTAACCACTACACCACCGTGGCGAGTCAAGAGAACCACAAAAAGAAAACGTAGAACGCCAGGTATGTACCACGCCTTACAAGTGGCACGTAATATTTGGCGTTATTAGCAACAAACTAAAAGCGATCCTTAATGTTGTCATATGGCCATCAAAGTGTGCGGCATCAAACTGTCCATGCGGAAATTTTGCAAATAAAATACCGTGTTGCACCAATTTCAAGGTGAAGTCGAATTACAAAAATATCCTCATTTTACAGCGCTAATTTCCGATCTGATGAGCAATTTCCTGCCGTATGTTCAGTCCACATAACTCAAGAAATTTATGGTCAACGAACATTTGACAGCGCAGAAAAACACGAACGGCAAAAACGCTAGTCATTGATGATTAGTGGAGTTTTGTGGCGCTAGGGTCATGGGTGGCCAAAGAGCGCGATGTCTTTTATGTTATGTTAGCGATGACCAATAATTGCGATGACACGGTGTATTCTAGCTGTATAGAGACCTAAATTAATGCGCTATATACAGGCGTAAAAAGTGTGTATAGAGTATAAAATTATGGCAGTGATACGTGCTGTGATCTAAGGGTGTGGAATGAATTACAAACGGCCATGGTATCTATAAGTGAGAGATGGAAAATAGCACGAATGCCACTTCAAGGCCCACATGCCAAAGGCTGGGAAGCAGGTGCATCTGAGAGTAGCTACCGCAGCAACAACATTTGTTGAGAGGCCGTGCTACGGATTTCCTTGATATATGACATGAAAGCTATGAATATCGTTTAAAAACGCAAATAATGACTCGTATTTAAAAATCGGTTCTCGGCCTATGAACATCCGAGCATGCATTGTAATTTGTTCTAGGGAAGGTAATGGAAAGTGTTTTTTTCTAAGAGAGTCTAATTCACTGCATTAGATGAGAAAGTGAATGACATTGAGTGATTCACGACATTTATCATACGGAGATGGGTCGCCACCAGACAAAAGATATGAGTGTGTACTGTAAGTGTGTCGTGTTCTTATCCTTATAAGTGTTACTTCTGAGCGACGTGACTTTGATACTGGCGGCCAATTACCAAGGTGCGACTTGATAACGTGTAGCTTGTTTTGCGTGTTCCTATGCCATGTGCTCCGCCAATAAGCTCTGAGCTTTCGTTTAAGCAACGCTATGGAAAAAGCATCAGAAAAAGCCGGCAGATCCCACGCACTGTGGGAATCGATGTAATGCGAAGCAGCCAGGAAGGAGCAAATCATGCTTTACATAATTTGCATGCCATGTTTTACATGTTAGGACCTGTCATATAAGTTTGTCATACAGTCACGTCACGCAATACCAATTCTGGTGTTTATCAAGCTAGCGAACTGGACGCAAGCGCACCACGAGCGTGCCGTGTAATTGGCGTTGTTGATGACACGCATGCCAATATTTTCATGTTACCACCTGCCACTTATATGCGTTATACGGTCATGTCACTCAAAACCAAATTTGGTGTATCTCAAGCCAATAAAACGGCCGCGAGCGCGCCATGAGCGTGGAATGCAAGTCATGTCGCACATGTCATGATTTACATATTACCACTTGTCATTTATGTTCGCCATGCAGTCATGTCACTTAATATCAAATTTGGTGTATATCAAGGCAACGAAACGGCCGCGACCGCGCCATGAGCGTGGCATGCAAGTCATGTCGCACATGACAAGTCCTGATTTCCGTATTACCACTTGTCATTTATGTTCGTCATACAGTCATGTCACTCAATACCAAATTTGGTGTATATCAAGCTAACGAAACGGCCGCGAGCGCGCCATGAGCGTGGCATGCAACACTATAACTGCTGCCTTGCGGAAAGCGTGCCCGAATGCTTGGGAACTATCTAGATAATCTTAGAACCTTCCGATGAGATGACGTGCTCAACGTGAATATTTGAGTTCTGTAACTTGCGCGGCCACTAGCGATAACGCTGGAATCTTCGACGATATATACATTTATAAAATCGAACGCGCGTGACCGGTTGTCAGTTTTTAGACGGCCGACGCTCTGTTCGCCGATATCAGTGTACAGAGTACATTGCTTGCTGTAGCTTGAGTTTGTTTCCCGGCCACAAGTCCGCCCAAATAAAGAGTTTCATCTTAGACTCGTTGACTCATGCCTTCGTCAAAGTCATGACTACGTCACATATGGTGGAGCTGCTGCTTCTTTCATGTTCCGGATGCCCCAATTAAGCCGTGAACCCAGCCCAAGTGACAAAGAAGACATCAACGCCAACCCCGAGCAGCGAACAAGCCGCAGGCAGAAGGGACTGCAGCCAGAGTACAGGCCCCTTCCCGAAAAAACCAGGCAGCCCCAGATCCCCACATTGACAGCAGCAACGATGATCGCCCCCGTGCAGCCTGCCCCGATCATTCTGCAGCAGCCCAAGGAGCCGCCAACCTTCCGCCGATCGATAATCTAGGACCCGAAAAGCTGACTCGAAGCATACGACCGAGTCGCCGTTTTTAATGCCTGGACCAGCGAAGAGAAGCTTCGACATTTGTACTTTGCCTTGGAAGACGCCGCTCGTACCAGGTTTGAGAACCAAGTGGGAACTCTTACAATGTGGGGCATATTACGGACCAAGTTCCTCGCTACATTCACGAGCTTCGTTCGCAAAGAAAGCGCCGAGGCTCTGCTCGAAACCCGCATCCAGCTACTAAACGAAAACGTCGCACTCTTCATGAACGAAATCACCAAACTGTTCCGCCATGGAGATCCAGTCATGCCCGAAGAAAAGAAAGTTCGCTTCCTTATGCCAGGAGTGAATCAGGAGCTTTTTGCGGGAAAAATGCGGTATCCACAAAACAGCATCGAAGAATTCGTCTCGGAAGCAACGACGATTCAGAAGACGTTAGAAATGCGCACCCGACAGTACAATCGTCGCTTGACTCCAGACAGCGCAGCTGTTGAAGCCCTTAACTCTTAAGACCTACGCGAAACCATTCGAGCCATAGTGCGAGAGGAGCTCCGAGTACTCTCTTTGTCACAACCAGAGGTGACGTCGATTGCTGAAGTAGTACGCGAGGAAATCCAGCAGTCACTTGGTGTTCCCCAGCCAGCACAGCCGCAGCTGCAGGCTATCAGCTACGCTGCTGCTGCCCGCCGTCACGCTCCCCCTTCGCA
>JALIZH010022701.1:0-19982 GCA_030522465.1 Rhipicephalus appendiculatus
ATATACACAAAAGGTATTGAAAACCCGACAGTACACACACATTTGCAAAAATATCGCTATCCCAAAAAACTCAAAACCAAATATTTACAGTTCCATCACTGGTTGATGGCCTTGACGTGGCGGCTCCGGCGCCTGAGACGAAGTCTCGTCGTGTCCGCGAAGTACGACGCTTCACCGGAGCATGACCGTCAGCTGCACTGTCGGGGCCTCGTAGTGTCCGGTCACCGTCGCGTCAGGTACTCGCCGCAGCTGTACCGCTCGACCCTCTGGTGCGCAGCCCCCGGAACACAGCCGCAGAACATCTGCGCGCCCCTCCCAGGAGAAGAACCTCGCTGGGCCGAACTGGTCGCACTCCCCGGTCGTGCCCCGCAGCTCCCAGTACACTGCTGCGAAGGCTGGGGCACTCCTCCAGGAGCTCTGCTGGCGGACCTCGGGCGAACGCCTTGCCGCTGCTACCACCCGTCCGCACCTCTTGACGTTCCAAAGCCGTCTGCCCTCTCTCCTTCCCTCTGCCGGCCACGTCACCTCTCGTGCCCGTTTTCCTACTTCTTCGTCTTCAAGTTCTTTAAACAATTATGTCTTCCATGTCCTGTCTTCTTTTTCTTCCTTTATTCTAACTTCATTTTAAGTAAGCTTATTTTCGGCCATCTTCGTCTTTTTTCTCCGCACTTCCAAGTAAATAGATTCATGACAATACGCCCTCCTTTCAAGAGTTTTTCATCATGAGAAAAACTGCTCATGACGTCCCTGGGCGACTTCTCTTCCCTTCCGTCGTCCATCTACATATACACGTCTTCCTGATGCACTTCACTTCACAATCGCACTCACATCACCTCATTATCACTGTTCACATCACGTACGTCGAACACTTCATAGTTCACATAAAGGCACCAAGGTACTATGTCTACTGTCACAACTTCACCAAATGTTCACAATAGCAGTAATATCACGTATAAACACAGCCACTCAGTGTAACGAAGTCACTATACTGACTACTCAACATATTCGCTAGTTTGCTGTATCGAGAAGCTTCGCGTTACGGAACTGTATGAACTAAGTACTCAAATATACAAGGAGCTAGGATACTCTTCTCACCCTCAGCACGTTACCTCAACCTTTCTTTTCTCTTGTTCGCTGTCTACTTGCAGCATCTTTCTACAAACTTTTTCACGTCTTTATGCAACCCAGGCCAGAACATTACCCTAGTCAATGTCATCACAGTTCGCCTCATTCCTTTATGCCCCTTGGCGTGGCACTTCTCCAATACAGCTGTTCTATACTTAGCTGGCACCATCAATTGTGTACACACTCTCTGCCTTTGCTTACGAACTTTCTGTACACCACGCCATCATTTACTACGTACGTCACACCTGCTCTCGTTCCTTCCTTCATCGGCCTATCTCCAATCCTACTTACTGCATACCTAAGCGTCTGATCATTCCACTGTTCTTTACCCATCTCAACAGTCGGTATGCCTAAGTCACTCAATATTGCAGTCGTGTTAACCTCCTGTCCTTCCTCCTTTTTACCCACATTCTCCTTCGAATCCATTTCACCCTTTTTCGTTTCTTTCGCCTTTTCTTAGGCAGCCGCTTATGCGTGGACTAGGCAATTTTCTTCGTGTCAATGGGTCATCAACTGATTTTACACCTTTCATATTGCCTAACACAACGTCAAACAAGGGATCTTCTATACACAGTGCGGTTACACGTCCTGTGTAATACGGGGTGTCTAACATTACGGTAGCCTCCGGGAAACACCTTTTAGACCCATCAACCAACACCACACGTGCTGTCTTTCCTGTCAACTGCCTGTCGTCTACCAGACCTCTTCTAACTAACACCGTATTAGCACCGGTGTCTCGAAGTACCGATACAGGTTTACCGTTCACTATCCCTTTGACAACAGGTAAGGTGACATTCTCCAGGCCACCTGTGGCTACGGCTGCACTCACTACATTCGTCATTTCTCTGTCCTTTGGGCCATCTTTGTCTGATGTTTCGTGTGCTACTACCGCCGCTACTTGATCTCGCGGTTTCTGCCTACATTCCTCCGTGTCATGGCTCCCCAGATTGCACACCTTGCAATAACGTCTTTCCTGTTGTACACCTCGAAACGACAGTCACGGGCACGATGACCAACACGGTTGCACAAGAAACACCTAAGCGCTTTGGGTATAACACCCGCCATCGCTTGCTTTGCCCCAACTTCCACTCCGTGATTCTCCTTTGGTTTACTTAAATTGTTGGAGCCTTGCGCTTCAAGAAATTGATCGGCACACTCGGCATAGTCATCCAGCCGTTTCAACGCTCGCTCTTTAAGGAAAACACTGAGGTCTGGACTACAACAACTCAAGAATTGCTCGATCACGATTCTATCTCGGACGCCTTCATAACTCTTCTCTGTGTCGGACATTTCCATCCATCTCTCAAAATAGTTTGTTAACCTACAGACAAATTGTTTACCTGTCTCTGCGTCTTCGGGCTTACATTTTCGAAATCTTTTCCCGGAATCCTTCAGCTGTTAGCCTGAATCGCTGAAGCAGAGCTTTTTTGACCTTGTCGTAGTCCAAAGAATCGGACGCGGGCATCCTTCCGAATACACTTAGAGCTTCGCCTACTAGACATAAGCTCAGTGCCGTCGCCCTCGCTTCTCTGCCACCCTTGACCCACAGCGATTCTCTCAAAACGGTACAGATAAGCGTCTAGATCATCCCTTTTGTCATCAAACGGGGCCATTAGTTTCCGTGGACAAACGCTCTTTGCTCTAGGAAGCTCCCCGTTCCACAGACACGGATGACCTACTGTCATCGTCTCTTGCGTTAGACGCCTCCGCTAACCGCAACTTTAAGAGCAGGATCTCCTTCTCAGCTTCACGTGCCTCGCGAGCTTCCTTTTCCGCGCGCTCGAACAACGTAAGAGATTCCTCTCGACTGAGCCCCAACGCTGTCGCTACTCCCACAACAATTTCTCGAAATCCATGTTCCTGTGTCGTTAGAGACCAAAGGGTTAGGATAATTAATCCTGGCAGGCTCGCCAATATTTTGTCATGGTCTCTAAGGATGGACAACGAAACAGGGACACTGAGGATTTCGACAAATTCTTTATACGAGAAAAAATTAAACTATATACACAAAAGGTATTGAAAACCCGACAGTACACACACATTTGCACACGCTATCCCAAAAAACTCAAAACCAAATATTTACAGTTCCATCACTGGTTGATGGCCTTGACGTGGCGGCTCCGGCGCTGAGACGAAGTCTCGTCGTGTCCGCGAAGTACGACGCTTCACCGGAGCATGACCGTCAGCTGCACTGTCGGGGGCCTCGTAGTGTCCGGTCACCGTCGCGTCAGGTACTCGCCGCAGCTGTACCGCTCGACCTCTGGTGCGCAGCCCCTGGAACACAGCCGCAGAACATCTGCGCGCCCTCAGGAGAAGAACCTCGCTGGGCCGAACTGGTCGCACTCCCCGGTCGTGCCCCGCAGCTCCCCAGTACACTGCTGCGAAGGCTGGGGCACTCCTCCAGGAGCTCTGCTGGCGGACCTCGGGCGAACGCCTTGCCGCTGCTACCACTCGTCCGCACCTCTTGACGTTCCAAAGCCGTCTGCCCTCTCTCCTTCCCTCTGCCGGCCACGTCACCTCTCGTGCCCGTTTTCCTACTTCTTCGTCTTCAAGTTCTTTAAACAATTATGTCTTCCATGTCCTGTCTTCTTTTTCTTCCTTTATTCTAACTTCATTTTAAGTAAGCTTATTTTCGGCCATCTTCGTCTTTTTTCTCCGCACTTCCAAGTAAATAGATTCATGACAGTGGGGGATGAGCGCATGAGCGCGCGCGTCGCGACAAGCGGGACGCCGAGCGCGTCTCGCAGGTAATGCAGGGAACACGCTGATATTTCCCCGGAGATTGGCGTACCGCCAGCGATAAGTAGTGTATATAAATAGCTCGCGTTAGAACGTTGAAGGATGTGCGCTTTCGTGGCTCAGCGGTTAACGCCGCGCGCTGCGGAATGAGAGGTCTCTCGTTCGATGCCGCGCGCCGGGAACATTTTTCTGAATTATTTTTCTTTGTGGTTTCTATAAATATATAAATACTGTGATGACGAAGAGCGACACTGTTCTTTACAATACACATACATATACGGGACGCGACGGCAATGGCGACACCGACGGCAAAAACCAAGTGAAAGTGTCCGTATAATTGCTATCGCAATAAAAAAAGAACGCTGATTTGTATTCATGTTCAAGTAACTCAATGATTCTGGGTGCAGTCGTATTGAAGTCCAAGTTTACTTAAAATGTATGAAGGTGCGACTGTAATTCTGAGCTTCAGCAGTAACAACACTAAGAAATGGACATGCATGGATGACGAGATCAATATAGCAGATTCTTTCCCATTTCTCTGCTCGCGCGGGATATAACAGCAAAGAACAAACGCGTTGAACAAACGTAGACGTGCCTCTACGCCATTTTGTTTGTTTAGAATCTCACTGAAGGGCGAGGCTATTTGTCACGCGTTCGTTTATTATCTTTCGCAAAATATGGCGCTTACAAAAGCCACACCGACACAGCGTACTTCCCTGTTTTTAAAGGGGCACACTTGCATTGAAATGGCAGTGTTTAAAAACAAGAAAGAATCGGGAACTGCGCAAAAAAATTTCACGAAGGCATGCGTTCACATATTGTTGTGTGAAATTCTTCACACACTGTCTGGAATAAAGAACTGAAATAAAATGAAATGAAATATTCGCTAAATTGTAAAATAAGGCGAACACACGCTGCATAACATTCTTTTGTTAAACAGCTGATAAAGCGATACTCCTCTACTTCGCTATGCCTTCCAGGCATGGTGAAGACAGTTATAAACCGAATTCTCCTATATGTCGAAACAAAATATTTATCGGCTGCTTTGCTCGTCCAGAATGAGAGAAATGTTTACTGGGTAACGCAACAACATCAAGATGTTTTTTAGATGCGAAGCATCTTATGCTCAGGGCTCTGTCCCTCCCGCGTCCCCCGTCCGCCGTCCCCCGTCCCCCCGTCCCGCGTCCGGCCACTTTCATGAAGTAGGGAAGCGCCCATTATGCGAACCAGAACACTGTAGTAATATGAAGGCCGTCAACCCTAACACAGTCATCAGAGTCATGGCCAAGAACACAGAGAGGCTGCTTAGCAATGGCTAGGCAGGTGGTGTCTCTCGCCCAGGTTGACCCTATTCCTTGAGTCATGGCCGAGAGCACAGAGAGGCTGCTTAGCAGTGGCTAGGCAGGTGGTGTCTGTCGCCCAGGTTGACCCCATTCCTTAATCTTGCTTGCGTGTGTTTGGAGGGGCCTTACTCCGTCCCGCGTCCCACAGCGCGTGCCGTCCCCCCTGTCTCTCCTACGCTCACCCCCTTTCTCTCCTCTAGGAATCGTCTACTCTACGGAGCGTCCCACACCCCTACAGCGCATGCAAGTTCCCTCTCTCTCCTCTCCTACGGTCCCCCCCCGTCCTTTCCTCTAGGAATCCCCTACGGAATGACAGGTGGTGCGACAGCTGCATACTCCGCTGGGGGGCGCCACGGTAGTTCCGCGGTATGAAAATGACGGAGCGCGCGCGCCTCATTCTCTCTCCTGCGCAGCGCCGCGATGAGCGCCCGGACCACTGCCGTGAAATGAGAGCGGCGACTTTCCTCCCGCTCAAGCTAATTATCTCCCCGCTGCTTCGCATCCACACATGGTTCCCTTTAGCGGGGAGATGGGGAATTTTTTTTATGTTGTTGTGGGCAGTACGTCAAGACAAGGCAGCATTGGACACCAGCCCCATTTGTTCCGCATGTTGGTTGCTTCGACCGTCCAATGTCACGTACTCACGGACACAGTGACTACACGTTCCTGCGTTTCCTTGTTCAAAGGATGTGAGTGCAAGCAGTTGCGCTGTTTTGACTATGTCACGCTTACACTCGTCATTCCGCAAGCTTGGTATTCATTACTACACTCAATATACCTTATGCAAAATTGCTGCCATCTGTCGGAGGTTTGACGAAGCTAGCCATTCGCCGCCATGTTGGAGGCTTGTTTCCGAATCGTATCGATGTCGCTTCTGTAACTTCTTGCTTGTATCTGCTTCGATAGTGGGCACTCGGGGCATGGAAACGTCAGACGAGTGCGTAAGGGCCTGTACACGTTACCGGCATCTAGTTATTGCATCGAAAATTATTACGTGTAAAGAACTGCCTCAGAACGAGACGAATGTACAAGTTTGTCGTCGAGTCGCATGTAAACCTGTAGTCGTTGAGAATGAAGTTTTGCGCTAGGTTATAAATTTTGTTTGTTTTCCGTCTCGCGAATAGAGCGTTAGCTATCTGAATTCGATGCGCGTAGTGTAGGATGGTTGCGAGGAGGCTTTAGCGCGTGTCACTGCTAGGCACAGCGATGATGGTCAGAAAATGCTCTTGACCCCTTTCAAAACGCCGTTCATAAGGGCGAGTCTACGTCGACCTTATGTGTTGTGTATGTAACTATACATAAAACCTTGTCATTTTTTTGGGGAAACAAAAGTTATTTCGCTGCCGCAGAATTACCGCACTATTGAAATGCAAAAACTTCCGCTTTTTCCGCACATGAAAAGTGAACATTAAGGTGTTTCTTCAAGAAGGAGGTGCCGATTAGCTGGTATTTTGCTAAATATTCTTCCGACGTGGGCTCGTAAAAATACCATACGCCAAGAATATTCGCGTTCACATGGTCGCTTTGGGCCCTACTGGCACCTTACAGTTTCAACCCGTTGCAGCGAGGCAGTTTTGCGTCGCCGAGTTAACGCTTGGGAAACCACCTCAGCGCGCAACTAACGGTAGCGCTCCCACGGTTGAATGCGACGCATTTGCCGGAACAGCATTTTAACGCGATAGCGCTATAGAGCTTGTTTCACAGAAACTCCGGCGTCGGTGTCGTTGTTGTGAACGAAAAAATCATCATCTTGCGCGTGACCGAAACGTCGAGAAAGATGCAAATAAAATAAATAATAAAAAAATTCGAGTTCGAGTGAGCATCGAAGCCAGGCCGTCTGGGTGGCAAGCAGGTGTACTACCACACAGCCACGCTTCTTTTTTTTCTTTATTACCAGTTTCTTAACACGTCACATGTATCAATACTGTACACTTCCTACAATAACAGACACCACTACAGCAATGTCAAGACAGTCAAGACATGTCAACAATGTCTAGTCAGATATGAGGGATGAAACAATTAGAATTCCTTAAGGTAAGCCAGGGGCTCAACCCTGGAAAGCCAGTCAGGTACGAAGTCTTGTTGTTTCAGTATATCAATGAACTGAATGATGCTCTCGCGAAAAAGCACGTGTGCAGGTCGCCTGTCAGGGTCGCAGTGAAAACCAGCCATTCTAGCCCGCCATAGACAATGTAGGCCAAGAAGCATCACATCAAACGGCAGCCCATCCTCATTTTCTATTGGTAAAAACCTGATGCCAAGTGGGTCTAAGGGAAGTTCTTTTTTTATGCGTTCTTTGTAAAACATCCCAGAAATACACCCCTTCCCAACAGTGTAAAAATACATGATCTATCGTATCTGGTTTTCTGCAGATAAAACAATCTGAACCCCAGGGCATATAAAATCCTCGATCTTCTAAAAAAGTCCTAACCGTCAAGGTGCCGGTATGTAACTTAAAGAAAAACGTATTTGCGCTTGGCTGAATTTGAATTTTTTTAACACGTTTGAGAACGTTGTTGCCCTCGCCTTCACTATTAATTAACCTACACATAGGTATCGGAAAAATCATGTCGCATATGACTTTATGCGTTTTCTTTCGTCTGACTGAAAATAGGTATTCATTTGAAAACGGAAGTGACAAAAAAGCGGATGCTGTCCACAACTTCCTTGAAGAAACATCGCGTAGCTCCGGGCATATTTGAGGTGCTTACAACATAGTTAGGCAGCACACGACAGAGGCGCAATTGGCATATTGTTCTCAAGAAGGGGTGTCGAACATCCCGAAAGAAAATAAAGCGATTTACAAGTTGCCGCACAAATAGGTGT
Source organism: Rhipicephalus appendiculatus (assembly GCA_030522465.1). Lineage (NCBI taxonomy): Eukaryota > Metazoa > Arthropoda > Arachnida > Ixodida > Ixodidae > Rhipicephalus > Rhipicephalus appendiculatus. The sequence continues at coordinate 8,034 of JALIZH010022701.1, forward strand.
GACAGGCTGAGTCCTCGCTGTTTTACTCTTCTGAACAGATTAGTTCTACTACATCTTTCCCAAGTGGAGCCCCATACAAATATCGCGAATATCCGATGAAACTTTAGCACATTCACACGTGCACAACACAACACCTGCATCACATAGCCACGCTTCTGCTTGGAAATACAGCAGCTTATTCAAGCGTGAGTAGCCGCGATGCAGCTTTGAAGATCGTACACGCAGCCGGTTTCTTTGTGCCTGCAAGCACACGGCGCGAAAACTGTCTTGTTTCGGCATGACACGAAAGATTGTTCTCTGATGAGTGCCGATGCTGGCACATACCGCATGAATCTATTACGAAAGGCGAACGCAAACACGGCGTTAGTCGTAAGCAGCAGCCGGAACGACTGAACGACCTGGCGCTTCTCGTCGGCCGTGAGGAAATCTAATAACATCGAGGTTAGTTTCCGGCAGAACTTTTTTCCTCATCGCAGTCTCCTCAATCTGAGTCACACGGCACACAAAAATATGTCGGCATTGCCGCTCTTATCAGCCGCAACACGTCGATACGTACGCTCCGTATTTGCTCAAGCGGAGAGCGCTTAGCCTACAACATGGCGGAAATGCGCATGCTGGCCGCTAGATGGCAGCAGATTTTGCATAAGGTCTATACTTCAGCAGCTTTGAAACAGCAAGCCAACCTCTGAAACAGCATGTCTAATAGAATTCGCTGCAAAACGAACGCCGGCATTTACCTAGAGCCATCACATGGTCATTTATCACGTGCCTTATTGTGATATTTGTCTTCTGGTAGATGCAGTGGCGCTTAAATACACAGCCATAATGTTTGAGTGACTTCTTGCCGATGGCACACTCATTCAACATCCAAAAGTAAGTGCCTTGGAGCACCAGGTGGTCTGGAAAAAATGTTGCGCATTGAAGCATATTGCAAGCATATTACGCGTATTGATTTATGAAAAGGTGAATATCTGCGTTGTATACATTACAGCGCTGTAAGTCGGGACAAAACAAAATAACAGAGCACTCAGCGCGGCGGTCGGTGTTCTTTCGTTGTGTCCCGTTTTATGGCACTGTTCCTGCATATAATCATGAACGGGCCAGCCAAAAAGCGCACCCTTCTGATGAAAATGCGAAACTTGCTTACATACCAGCTGCGGTGGGCGAGCATATTGAAACTAGCTTTCTTACCAGCTGCGGTGGGCGAGCATATAGAGTGGTTGTGACGTCGACGAAGGCAGCAGGCGACGTGTCCAAGATGAAACTGTTTATTAGGCCGAACTTGTGGCCGGTAAACGGAAAGTAAGATTACAGCAATACACTCTGGCACTGATAGCGGCGAACAGAGCGTCGGCCGTCGATCAACTGAACCTCGTTGCAACGCGCCGTCTTTTATAAATCACGCGTCGAACATTCTAGCCTTATCACTAGTCGTCGCGCAAGCTCTGGATTAATCTCGAGTGTTAGCGTCTTGCGTGCAATCTTGACAAAACGATCTACTACAACCCAGAAGATTCTGGAACACTAAGGCGCGGTCTGCGCCGAGTACTGCTGATAGTCTTAGTGGGCGGAAACCGAATACAGGAAAAGAAACGCGCGTGGCAATGCCCCCCCCTCTGAAAAGGCATCGTCCCGATGCTTAGAACAGAACACATGGAAAAAATACATGCGACAATAAATAAAGAAAGTTCAATAAACAATACGCGCAAGCAAAGAAAGTCCAATGAAAAAAAGAAAAAGTACAGTCCTCAGGTTCACTACCGCGCGTAAAACGGCTTGAGGCGCACGACATGGACGACTTCAGGTCGCGCACGGCGCCGTTGAGAGTTCGAAATGCCGTCGGGGACAACCTCGTAGTCGAGTGTGCCGAGACGTCGAAGCACCCTATACGGTCCGAAGTATCGTCGTAGAAGTTTTTCACTAAGTCCACGTCGTCGTATCGGCGTCCACACCCAAACGCGGTCGCCGGGCTGGTATTCCACGAAGCGTCGTCGAAGATTGTAGCGGCGGCTGTTAGTCGTCTGCTGATTCTTGATCCGCAGGCGGGCGAGCTGTCGTGCTTCTTCGGCGCGCTGTAGGTAGGCGGTCACGTCGATGTTTTCCTCGTCCGTCACGTTTGGTAACATGGCGTCGAGTGTCGTTGCCGGGCTTCGTCCGTAGACCAACTTGTATGACGTCATGTGCGTCGTTTCTCGCACGGCCCTGTTGTATGCGAAGGTCACGTACTGAAGGATGGCGTCCCACGTCTTGTGTTCGACGTCGACGTCCGCGGCCAGCATGTCGGCGATGGTCTTATTTAGACGCTCGGTCAGGCCGTTGGTCTGTGGGTGGTACGCAGTGTTTCGGCGGTGGCTTGTGTGGCTGTATCCCAAGATCGCCTGGGTTAGGTCAGCCGTAAACGCCGTACCTCTGTCGGTGATGAGAACCTCTGGGGCGCCGTGTCGAAGGACAATGTTCTCAACGAAGAACTTGGCTACCTCGGCGGCACTGCCTTTGGGCAGGGCTTTTGTTTCGGCGTAGCGGGTGAGGTAGTCGGTGGCTACGACGATCCATTTATTTCCGCAAGTCGACTTTGGGAATGGCCCCAGGAGGTCCATCCCGATCTGCTGGAACGGTCACCGAGGAGGCTCGATCGGCTAAAGGAAGCCTGCTGGTCTTGTTGGCGGTGTCTTCCGTTGCTGACAGTCTCGGCACGTCCTTACGTAGCGAGCGACGTCGGCGGCAAGGCGCGGCCAGTAGTACTTTTCCTGTACTCTGGCGAGCGTGCGGGAAAGTCCGGAGGTGTCCAGCAGTCGGGTCGTCGTGTAGAGCCTGCAGGATTTCTGGTCGCAATGCTGAAGGCACTACGAGGAGGTAGTTTGCTCGAAGTGGTGAGAAATTCTTTTTTATGAGAACGCCGTTTCGCAAGAAAAACGACGCGAGTCCTCGCTTGAATGCCTTTGGAACAATGGCGGTTTTGCCTTCGAGGTACTCCACAAGGCCTCTGAGTTCCGGGTCGGCTCGCTGTCGTTCGGCGAAGTCATCGGCACTCATGGTTCCCAAGAAGAATTCATCCTCCTGGTCATGCTGCGGCGGCTGGTCGACGGGGGGCGCGAAACAAGGAGTCGGCGTCAGAGTGTCTTCGTCCGGACTTGTAAACGACGGTAACGTCGAATTCTTGAAGTCTCAGACTCCATCTTCCGAGACGACCTGAAGGGGTCCTTCAGGTTAGCTAGCAAACACAAGGCGTGGTGGTCACTCACAACTTTGAAGGGCCTGCCGTAGAGGTAGGGGCGAAACTTTGACGTTGCCCAGATGATGGTAAGGCCCTCCTTTTCAGTTGTGGAGTAGTTCGCTTCTGCCTTGGATAGCGACCGGCTAGCATAACTGATAACCCTTTCTAGAGCACTGCACGGGCCGGTATTTTCGGCCCGAGCCCGGCAGGCCCGGAACTTGTTTAAACTTACCCGCCCGAGCCCGGCCCGGAGACTCAAAGCGAGACCCGCGCCCGGCCCGTACCCGAGGGAAAAAATCGCCTACCCGGCCCGGCCCGGCCCGACCGCAGATCGGGCCCGACAGGGGCCCGATCTAATAATCTAGGTGGTGTTGCACGAACACGAAATCGACAAAAAGGTGCTTTAAGTGCCAAATACATACGCTTTGGTGGTGCATGCTTCGCTAACAATTATACTTTAACCTACGGTAACTTTTTGTAAAAAAAGGGGCTCACGGTGGAAACAGGTACTAGATGCAATCCATGTTTGCTTGGCAGTGGTACACTATACCTACTTTTCCTTCAAATAAATACTATGGGGATGCAATCAAGACTTCGACGGACACCCGTCTGGTCGGGAAGAATCATTGAATAAAAAAGACAAGGACAGCGATCACAAGGGAATAAAAAAAAATCGCAGCATATCCACGGGGTGAATGATGATGAGTGGGGCGAAGCTCCAGAGGGAATCATCGGTAAACCGTGAAACTCTTCCGTGAAATTCGCCTAGTACATCATACAAAGAGTGTGAAACACCGAGTAAATATTAAACATCAAACTTTTTATTGTACTGTTGGTTTACGTGGTCCCTTCATTATCACCGCTTTGTGATCGGTGAAATGCAGGGAAAGTGGTGATGACACATATTGCTCGGTAGTGGGGCCATACGTGACATGACCACATATGACCTACCTACGGTGGCTACCTACTACTACTACATACTACAGAGGATGGACAGACCCACACTCTAAGGAGCTTCGGCCCTAAAAATGCGTTGACGTTGCGGGACCCAGAATAGAAGCCTTGTTCACAATTATTGTGAAGAATTAAGGCTCCCGTTGTGGGCGTCGAAACATCAACCATGGGAATCATCAAGAGCGTTTCGCTGCAGATATTGTAGCAAGGAAAGTTATTTGCAGCATAAGTTCAGTTTCAATACAGAGCGCAATAAAAACAGAGGACACAAGGAACAGAACTTTCTCTTCCCTTTGTTTACATTGTGGTCTACTAAAATTTAAAGCATGCTCTAGCGACAAAGCCAAACGTGCACCCTTCTGGACATATAGCGCCTGTCTTTAGCATAGTAGCTCCTTGCAACAGCAAGAGAAATAGAGAAAGAAATCAAAATTCATTACGTTCTTGTAACTACACTAACCTGGACAAAAATTACAATGAACCGCGCGCACCACGTGTACTTTTAGAAATAAGCTGCCGAAAAGAAGAAAAAAAATATTTGTCATGGCATTCTTTTCATTATCACACCGCTGCTAGTATCTACACTGTAGCAGTCTTTTGTGGCATATTTTACAGCTTCTTTTTCACATGTCATTGCCCCAAAAAATCAAATTATCAAAAGCTACCGGCTTTAAGCACGCCATGCGCTGTTGCATCACATATCCTGCCGCGCTAAAATTTCTCGCACTGCTTGCGCTAGCCGCAGGGGAATACATCTGCCTTGCGAATTGTGATGGCGTCGCCAGTCGTTGTTTTTAACTTCCACCCCTGGAGCAAATTTTGGACGTCTCTGCGGACTTCTGCACAATGAACATAGCTGTCCAGCTCGTCGCTTCATTTCTCTCGCTCCCGAACGTCACGCTGCTCTTCAATGTCATCTATAGAACTCTTCTTTGAGGGCTTCTCCTTGCAGTTTTCAACAGTTACGTTATGCATATTTTGTACCGCACTCAATTTTTTTTTTGCTTACTATAATAGTCTACGCCTTCCTAACGATGTTGTATTGGTAGAAGGTGGTCATTGGACTATGCAGGCATACGACTGACAGGAGGTGGACGTAGAGATCTTGATCTATTTTAGGGGTTTGTTCCAGTTTGGTAATAAAGGTGCGAATAAGCTTTTCGACGCTTACTCATATGCTTCGAGGTAAAGGGACATCAATCACATGGCACGGAATTCGTAATTGCCTTTTTTCAAGCCAGACATTTTGTAATCGAATATACTTTGCCCGACGCCTTGTTTAATGGACCTATGCTATTCCTACACACTCCAACGCTGTTTCGGCAGTATCATGTATCTCTGGCACTATATAGCGCAGGGGTCTCAGACACGCGCCCCGTGGCCCACACACGACTGACTTCGTCCCATTTGTTATTATTTTCTTTACAAGTACATCCTTAAGATACATAGGCACGACAGGACTAAAGCATTTTCTTCTGAGATACCCCATACGTCCACCATGCATTCATACATAACCGTGAAAGAAAAGTCTATAATGAAGAATTGGCGTCCAGATTTTAGTCATTTTGGAGATGTATTAATATGGGGTTGGAAACTCACCACCAAATTCCCTTCAGAAGTGACTGATATATGAGATATGGGAAAGATATTTCAAATGGCAAAATTAGGTGACATTTGGTACAACCTATTCCCCCCCCCCCACCCCCCTTTTACCCACTGTCCTGGCCCTGGCGGGAGTAAATTTTCGTGAATGCAGACCGTTAGCTGATGCGTGTTTGAGACCCCTGCTATAGCGGAACAAGACGAATGCTCAGACGCCAACAATGTGGGCGCACAAAGCAGGCTGTGCATGTCCATCTCGCATGACCTGACCACTGGAAGCCGTGACGGAGCCACGGAAAACAAATGTCTTTAGAGGGATTCTATGTAACGACACTCCGTGCAGTCCTATCGTTTTAATGGAGGGCTGGAATATTGAAGTTTGAAGTTTATCTCACCACCGTGTTGCATTTTTTTTACATTTTTGTAGTCATTCATTCAAGATCGTTTCCCAGCTTTAGAGCTCTTGCGATGATAAGTTATCAATTTATTATATTACATTAATTACTGTGATCACAGAATGACATTTGGGATATAAAGTAATAAATAATGTGAATAAAGCCCAAAATAGCCAGATGTTAACTATGTAAGCATCTGGTCTATTTACTTTTAGCTCGCCCGTTTCAAATAAATCGAGTAGCCCCATATGCAAGAAGCAAAAGAAGTTCAGTACTTATCCAACATAGAACAGACTGCCTCTCTGTGTGTTCTGCCTTAAGCGCACCAAATTTAAGAGACATTCTATTCACTAATTCCCAGACATGTACGGCTTGTTCGATTAGTGGGGGGTGCCAGGTCATAGAGGTTTAGCACTCAATTAATATGCGGATCGCACTTGCAGTATCACCCCACGATGGCCCTGTTTTGTCTGTATTGCCCGCGTAGGCATGCGTCACAGCTGCACGATTTGAAAAGCGTACCACGGCCACTAACTTCGATAAATCGCCTTTGTTTGCGTCAGATTTTCCACAGCTAAAGATTTCTTGGAAGAGCAGGTGGTGTTCATCTAGAAAGGAAGAAATATTAATTACAAGGCTTCGCTGGCGAGTCCCCCCACTGAACTTTTACCTTCACAGGGCAGGTCTGGCTCAGTCACCTTTATGCCTTCACTGTAGTGAGAGTGAATCTCTGGATCACTTCTTTTTTTGACGTGCCGAAGATTTAAATTACAAAGGAAAAGACTACTACAAGAACCCCTACTAAAGATGGGCTTGAATTTGCCCCTTCCGGTGATTCTTTCATTTGGTGCAACCATATATATGGTTTTAGCCACAGGAGCGTTTTCAACGCTGTATCTAATTTTTGTACGAGTCTAAAACAATTGAATGTTAAGTGTAGCTTAATTCAGTTATCTTTGTTACAGCTGCATATATTTGTTTTTTGTTCTTTTGTCACTTCTTTGTTTTTCCCTTTTTTTTAATTCGACGAGGTTATATTATTAATGTCCTTTTCAACCCTTGCCTTCATTAAGTGAATTAGTTTTCCTAAGTAAGGCACCGTCCGATTCATTGCCTATCCCCCTCCCCCGGAGTGGGTTCCGTCAAGACGCTCAGGAACCAACCAACCACCCAACCAACTCCAAATAGCTTGCCCCACATAAAAGAAGAATGTTTTCGATATAAAATGCGAAACATATGTACGCGTAACGTCCTTGGAACAAACTTAACGGGACACTAAAGAGATAAATTTTTCTATGATCCATAAATTCCTCTTTTACAATTCCAAAATAACCACGCCCGCCGGGACAAGACTCTTGGTAAGCGCGAAAATGCGGGTGGCGACGCCACCTTGAAATTCGCGCAGCAGAAGTCATCGCGTCATAGATTCTGACGGTATCTACTGGGGCCTACGTCGATCCTAATCGTTAAAAATGAAGTAGATTGACCTCTGAGTAACCCGCAGACATAGCATGCCAAGTTTCAGGAAATTTTGAAGAGCCAGTGCCCCCGAAATACGACGAATGCAGTTTGAAGTCCGTGACGGCACGCACGGAGATTTCAGAGCGAAATTCTAAAATGGAAGTTTTACCTTGATTTTTTCCTGTATTAATAAACTTATGGAGGTGAAATGAATGACGTTCGAGTTCTCAGAGCACACATTATCAGTCTAAACCGATTCATTGTTCCTTTAAGAATTGAGAAAACTCCAGACCCGGCCCAACCCGAGCCCACCACCTCAAACCCGGGCCCGGCCCTAAGCCCGGAGCTTCTGGCCCGAGCCCGGCCCGGGCCCGTCGTGAAACCTACTTTACCCGGCCCGGCCCGGCCCACGGGCCGGGCCGGGCCCGGGTTTTCGGGTAGGCCCGAGCCCGTGCAGTGCTCTAACCCTTTCCACGCCGGCAGTTCTCTGGACAACAACGGCGCCGAGTCCTACGCTGCTTGCGTCGGTGTGGATTTCCGTGTCGGCGTGTTCGTCAAAATGCGAAAGTATTGGAGGCGTATGCAGGCGTCGTTTCAATTCTTGAAATGCTTCGACTTGCGCCGCTCCCCACTTGAATTCCACGTCGTTTTTGGTGAGCTGAGTTAGTGGCTCGGCGATGCGTGAAAATTCCTTGACGAAGCCTCTGTAATAGGTGCATAAGCCGAGAAATCGGCGTACGGCTTTCTTGTCGGTGGGCGGCGGGAAGGCAGCGATTGCAGCAGTTTTCCGTGGGTCGGGGCGAACTCCAGACTTGCTGATGACGTGACCCAAGAACAGGAGTTCCTTGTATGCGAAGCGGCACTTTTCTGGCTTCAGGGTGAGTCCGGAGGCCTTTATTGCTTGAAGTACAGCTTGAAGGAGGCGGAGGTGTTCGTCGAAGTTTGATGAAAACACAACGACGTCGTCCAAGTACACAAGGCAGGTCTGCCACTTCAAGCCGGCCAGTACAGTGTCCATAATAGAGCACTGCACGGGCTCGGGCCTACCCGAAAACCCGGGCCCGGCCCGGCCCGTGGGCCGGGCCGGGCCGGGTAAAGTAGGTTTCACGACGGGCCCGGGCCGGGCTCGGGCCAGAAGCTCCGGGCTTAGGGCCGGGCCCGGGTTTGAGGTGGCGGGCTCGGGTCGGGCCGGGTCTGGAGTTTTCTCAATTCTTAAAGGAACAATGAATCGGTTTAGACTGATAATGTGTGCTCTGAGAACTCGAACGTCATTCATTTCACCTCCATAAGTTTATTAATACAGGGAAAAAATCAAGGTAAAACTTCCATTTTAGAATTTCGCTCTGAAATCTCCGTGCGTGCCATCACGGACTTCAAACTGCAATCGTCGTATTTCGGGGGCACTGGCTCTTCAAAATTTCCTGAAACTTGGCATGCTATGTCTGCGGGTTACTCAGAGGTCAATCTACTTCATTTTTACCGATTAGGATCGACGTAGGCCCCAGTAGACGCCGTCAGAATCTATGACGCGATGACTTTCTGCTGCGCGAATTTCAAGGTGGCGTCGCCACCCGCATTTTCGCGCTTACCAAGAGTCTTGTCCCGGCGGGCGTGGTTATTTTGGAATTGTAAAAGAGGAATTTATGGGTCATAGAAAAATTGATCTCTTTAGTGTCCCGTTAAGTTTGTTCCAAGGACGTTGCGCGTACATATGTTTCGCATTTTATATCGAAAACATTCTTCTTTTATGTGGGGCAAGCTATTTGGAGTTGGTTGGGTGGTTGGTTGGTTCCTGAGCGTCATGACGGAACCCACTCCGGGGGATAGGCAATGAATCGGACGGTGCCTTACTTAGGAAACTAATTCACTTAATGAAGGCAAGGGTTGAAAAGGACATTAATAATATAACCTCGTCGAATTAAAAAAAAAAGGGAAAAACAAAGAAGTGACAAAAAAAACAAAAAAACAAATATATGCAGCTGTAACAAAGATAACTGAATTAAGCTACACTTAACATTCAATTGTTTTAGACTCGTACAAAATTAGATACAGCGTTGAAAACGCTCCTGTGGCTAAAACCATATATATGGTTGCACCAAATGAAAGAATCACCGGAAGGGGCAAATTCAAGCCCATCTTTAGTAGGGGGTTCTTGTAGTAGTCTTTTCCTTTGTAATTTAAATCTTCGGCACGTCAAAAAGAAGTGATCCAGAGATTCACTCTCACTACAGTGAAGGCATAAAGGTGACTGAGCCTGCAACACGGTGGTGAGATAAACTTCAAACTTCAATATTCCAGCCCTCCATTAAAACGATAGGACTGCACGGAGTGTCGTTACATAGAATCCCTCTAAAGACATTTGTTTTCCGTGGCTCCGTCACGGCTTCCAGTGGTCAGGTCATGCGAGATGGACATGCACAGCCTGCTTTGTGCGCCCACATTGTTGGCGTCTGAGCATTCGTCTTGTTCCGCTATAGCAGGGGTCTCAAACACGCATCAGCTAACGGTCTGCATTCACGAAAATTTATCCCGCCAGGGCCAGGACAGTGGGTAAAAGGGGGGTGGGGGGGGGGGGAATAGGTTGTACCAAATGTCACCTAATTTTGCCATTTGAAATATCTTTCCCATATCTCATATATCAGTCATTTCTGAAGAGAATTTGGTGGTGAGTTTCCAACCCCATATTAATACATCTCCAAAATGACTAAAATCTGGACGCCAATTCTTCATTATAGACGTTTCTTTCACGGTTATGTATGAATGCATGGTGGACGTATGGGGTATCTCAGAAGAAAATGCTTTAGTCCTGTCGTGCCTATGCATCTTAAGGATGTACTTGTAAAGAAAATAATAACAAATGGGACGCAGTCAGTCGTGTGTGGGCCACGGGGCGCGTGTCTGAGACCCCCTGCGCTATATAGTGCCAGAGATACATGATACTGCCGAAACAGCGTTGGAATGTGTAGGAATAGCATAGGTCCATTAAACAAGGCGTCGGGCAAAGTATATTCGATTACAAAATGTCTGGCTTGAAAAAAGGCAATTACGAATTCCGTGCCATGTGATTGATGTCCCTTTACCTCGAAGCATATGAGTAAGCGTCGAAAAAGCTTATTCGCACCTTTATTACCAAACTGGAACAAACCCCTAAAATAGATCAAGATCTCTACGTCCACCTCCTGTCAGTCGTATGCCTGCATAGTTCCAATGACCACCTTCTACCAATACAACATCGTTAGGAAGGCGTAGACTATTATAGTAAGCAAAAAAAAAATTGAGTGCGGTACAAAATATGCATAACGTAACTGTTGAAAACTGCAAGGAGAAGCCCTCAAAGAAGAGTTCTATAGATGACATTGAAGAGCAGCGTGACGTTCGGGAGCGAGAGAAATGAAGCGACGAGCTGGACAGCTATGTTCATTGTGCAGAAGTCCGCAGAGACGTCCAAAATTTGCTCCAGGGGTGGAAGTTAAAAACAACGACTGGCGACGCCATCACAATTCGCAAGGCAGATGTATTCCCCCTGCGGCTAGCGCAAGCAGTGCGAGAAATTTTAGCGCGGCAGGATATGTGATGCAACAGCGCATGGCGTGCTTAAAGCCGGTAGCTTTTGATAATTTGATTTTTGGGGCAATGACATGTGAAAAAAAAAAGCTGTAAAATATGCCACAAAAGACTGCTACAGTGTAGATACTAGCACCGGTGTGATAATGAAAAGAATGCCATGACAAATATTTTTTTTCTTCTTTTCGGCAGCTTATTTCTAAAAGTACACGTGGTGCGCGCGGTTCATTGTAATTTTTGTCCAGGTTAGTGTAGTTACAAGAACGTAATGAATTTTGATTTCTTTTCTCTATTTCTCTTGCTGTTGCAAGGAGCTACTATTCTAAAGACAGGCGCTATATGTCCAGAAGGGTGCACGTTTGGCTTTGTCGCTAGAGCATGCTTTAAATTTTAATAGACCACAATGTAAACAAAGGGAAGAGAAAGTTCTGTTCCTTGTGTCCTCTGTTTTTATTGCGCTCTGTATTGAAACTGAACTTATGCTGCAAATAACTTTCCTTGCTACAATATCTGCAGCGAAACGCTCTTGATGATTCCCATGGTTGATGTTTCGACGCCCACAACGGGAGCCTTAATTCTTCACAATAATTGTGAACAAGGCTTCTATTCTGGGTCCCGCAACGTCAACGCATTTTTAGGGCCGAAGCTCCTTAGAGGTGTGGGTCTGTCCATCCTCTGTAGTATGTAGTAGTAGGTAGCCACCGTAGGTAGGTCATATGTGGTCATGTCACGTATGGCCCCACTACCGAGCCATATGTG